>PVLA01009088.1:0-79818 GCA_004027455.1 Hydrochoerus hydrochaeris
GTAGGAAGTAAGAAGATAAATCTTTTTTTCAAATGGTAAGGGGATCAAGAGATGAAGAGAGAAGAAAGGGAGGGTAAAAAAGAATTGAGATGCATTATGCACATATTATGGCTTATATCTAGATGTCCCTAAGAAGCCTCATGCAGTCATAGGTGGGGCTTTTGTGAGGTGGCTGGATCTGGGGTGTTTGATGCTAGGGTTAAGGGGGTGAGTGCTACCCTCCTTAAGGGTGAGTAGATTGATGGACTGTAAGTGACAGAAAGAGGATCGTCACTTATTACTCAATGCTTAGATACTTCTGCTGCCTTCTGCCTGCCACAAATTATCTTCTGTGATGTCCCTCTGCCATGTCACCCTGCCTGGGAGCCAGCTGATTATGGACTGAAACCTCTACAAACTGAGCTAAATAAACCTTTCCTCCTTTAACTTTGGGTATTGGGTATTTTGTTTCAGCAATGAGAAAAAGTAACTAAGACAGAATTTTGTACCAGAGAAGTGGGGTTGTGGCTATGATGGTACCTGACCATGTGGTTCAGCAACCTTTGGAGCTGGCTTGTGGGAAGGAGAAGAGCTAGAAACGTTCAGAGATGCCCACTGAAAAAGCAGCCCTGGAGTGCTTGAGGCTGTACTTAAGATAGTCCAATGTTGTGTAATAAAAAGTCTATTTACAGCCCCCTAATGTAATAATTTTCTCAACTTCTGCTAGGTGTTTCCACATAGCTTATGAAACTAGATGGGTAAGTGCAAGGTGGAGAAGGAAAGCGCAGGGCCTGGAGTTCCCAGGGGCCGAGACTCCATTTCCTCTGTCCTCTGGGGCTGTGGGAATGGGGAAATTCCTACCCTCCTCAGAGTTGGTTCCAGGAGTCATGAGTATGTTACCTTCCCATGCTTGGGCAAGGGCACATGCTGCAACCCTTCACAGATGGCCTGGCCAGCCAGGACTTAGCCATCCAGCAAACTTTCCCTGAACACTAGCACTCCTTGTGGCTACAGATACATCCATCGGAAATGCAACAGGATTCCATCTTCTCTGGACTCAGTTTCCCTGGGGTGAGGAGCAGTGGAGTAAGGTGGGTTGGAATCCACTTCCGCCTCATTCCTGAGCAGAGTGAGGAAGGAGCAGAGATTAGGACACTCTTAAATAGCCTGACAACCTTCCATTGTGGCGGTGAAATGCTTCAGGCTTTACGGCTCCTCCGGAAGGCATGGACTTGAAGAACAGCCAGCCCCATCTCCCAGCTGGGATGCTGTGGTTTCCCGGGAACATATTTTCTCTGTCAAAGTGAAAAATTCTGTTTTCATGTTGATGGGAAGAGCTGAGTTGCTTCAACGCCTCTGTGTGTATTTGCAAACTAAATGTCTCATTTCTGAGAATGTCATTTTAGTATCTGGAGTCTCATCAAGACAGCTGAGTTTTAATTGACAAATATTTGAATAGATTTGCCAGGGGCTGGATTACCTTGGAGAGGTGTACAGCACCTGCCTCCTGTTCCCATCTGTCATGCCCTTGGCTTTGGTGCAGAACATAAATTAAAAAACCAACAAACCCTAAAACAGTTTAAGTGGAAACATACCAAACAGACTAAGTTATTTCCTCACTGCAAATTCTAACATGAATTTAACTGTTGCAACCTCTCAGATCCTTTTTACACAGTGCCTGGCTTATTGTTAGTCACCAAAATTAACACCAGGGCAAGCTCCATATCACATGAGTCTTCAGCACTTATAGTTTATCAGCAGTGGCCCACATGTTCCCAGAACACTCCAAAGAGCAAAGGCTCAGGGGAAGCTGCGAGCTGCTTAATTTTGCATACCCTGCTTTGAGCATGTGGGCTCCCCTAGGAGCAGTGGTCCTGTTGCTAACAAAGACCACGCGTTCCTCAAGAAGCCGGCAGATGGGCCACATGCCTCATCACCCCAGGAACTCTGCCTAAGTATAAGGACTCTCAGGCAGGCACAAGACTATCCCAGGTGGGGGGTTAGTTTTAGCTCATGGGACTGGATTTTTTTCTATCAGCCCCTGTGGGTGGGTGTGCCCTGGGAGTGTGTTCCCTGGACTCTCCAAGGGCAGCTGAAACCATGTCTTCCCAGCTCTGCCAAGTTACTATAGTAAAAATGGTAACTAAGTAAGAAACGAACAGGTCTCTAAAAAGCTAGCAAATTAGTGTAACAGGGCAGTTTAGAAACCAAATCCCACTGTGACTGAAAAGACACTTAAAGGTGAAACACTGATTCCTTTGTTTCTGAGATGAGAATGGCCTTGAGAACACACTGTCTTCATGCTGTGGAGCAGTTTCGGTCTGCAGATGATGGATCCTGTCTCCCTGAGCAATGCTGATGTCCCCCCTTTAGCTGGACCACAGGAACATGGCCCTCCACCGCACTGTCACCAGAGGCCCCACCCGACAGGATGTGGCCAACAGTGCCACATCACAGTTACTCTTTCAGCTGGCGGCCTTCCTCTTTCTTCCTCACAAGACTCCCTCAGCACCAGAGATGCCAGTGACTAGATTTCAAATGGGTAAGTTGCTGAACAAACAGCCTGCAAAGCAAACTAGAAGTTCCTGAAGAAAGAGACCAGGATCCCTCATCTCCTTCTGCAGCAGCCAACAGAGTCAAAGCTGGCCACCATGCTAGGTTCCCCTATACCCATGAAGTTGGAAAATAGGGTCTGATTTATTTACTCTTTAAAATAGTTCATAAACCAAGATATACTGAGGATATTCCTACAGGCACAGCAGTAAGAGAAGAGATCCTAGCTGGATGTGGTAGCCTGTTAGCCCAGCACTCTGGGAGGCAGAGGTAGAAGTATTACAAGTTTCAGGTCAGTCTGGAAAATTTAGCAACTTAGCAAGACCCTATCTAAGAAACAAACAAACAAACAAACAAACAAAGAGCTGGGGATGTAACTCAGAGATATTCAATCTCTAGTGTTACACACAACAAACAAGGAGAACCTTTCCTTTACGGCCCAGTGGGCCCAGTCAGTGGATCAGTAGATGAAGATGATTTACACCAGGCTGCACAGCTGGAGGTCTGTGAAGGCAGTGGAGAGTGGGGATGAGAGAGGAGCTGGTGGGAGAAGGAAGGAGCCGGGCTCCCTGGGCCAGGCTGGGTGTGTGGCTCCAGCCAGTAGGCCCTCTGGGTGGATGAGTCGGGGCAAGGATTCCCCGCAAGACTTCCTTGTTTTCAGATCAGTGATCAGTACTCAGAAGCTATTTAGGTTTCCTTGGCTCTCTTTCTCATAGGTGGCCAAAAAAGCCTTCCTATATCACAAACAGAAATGTACCAAGTGATAAACACCAGGGGGGGGGGAAGTTCATGCTGTTTTTTTCTATTGTGTGGCAAGCCACATGACAGACTGCACACTTTGAAAGATGCCAAATACTCTCCATAAATTAAAAAAAAAAAAAACAGCTCTTACATGTAAACACTACCTATAAGAACCATGGTTTTTGAGTTCCCAGTTTTTTAAATTTGCCTTTAAGTCATCAGAATTTTAAAAATTAAAGTCCACAAAACAGAAGTACAAGAATAAATTTCTCTGATGCTCAACAATCTTATTTTGATAGAATTAACAAACTCAAAGAATATTCTGGTTTACTGTGTTAAACAGCAGGAAAGAGACTGTCAGCTACAGAGGGGATTTCAGAAAAGGAGCTGCAAATCAGTCATTCAGAGCCCTAAAATACCACGAGCTGTGAACAGCCTGGTACCAGATCAGAGCTGTCTTTCCACTTTCGCTTTTGGTGAAACTAGATCCTCCCATTCTGAGACTGTGTCCAAACCATGTTTCTCATAGACAACGAACAAACAGGGCTGAATATTATTGTTAATTATGAGGAAATGATTGGTAGTACAATTAAGTATGCATTAAAATAACTAGACACCCCCATTCAGTTTTTACTAGAGTCATTTATGTATTTATAAATCATTTACGTATTTATAAATCAAGGAACTAGTATTTATAAATCAAGGAATGTATTTATAAATCAAGGAACTAGTTAATACTGTTCACCTCTTTAAAGGAATTATATGATGCAATGACTCACTAATTTTACATGGACGATCTGATAGCAAATTATGGAAACTCATTTGACTGTTACAGAAATTGAGTCCAGATATAGATTATAGATGGACTCACTGATTAAAAGTTCATCAAATAAATTCATTAAATATAACATAATATAATAAAAAGAGATCACTAAGCACAACAGTACTGTACCCTATGGTGATGGGGTGTCACAGTTCAGCTCATTTCGATTCAGTGGACATTTTAGAAACACTTCTGCAGAGAGGTTGAGGGGGCGGGTCCATCCTTAGCATCCCAATGCACTGCCTTTTGTTTTGAGCTGAAGCATGTGTGGTTTTATGTTAAATTCAAAGACAGGGCCAAAGGAACTGAAGTTCCTCTTGCCCCTACCAGTTAAGGTGGATTCAGAGGTTTGTGTGTTTTTCCAGGTCTATTTCCTCATAATGTGCAATGTGTCAAGTGGTGAACAAAGTAACAGACAGCACGAGGCAATGGGGACCTTCTAAGTAAGGTACATGTGAGCACTGCGTGCCCTAAGTGACACAGGAGGAAACTGAGGGCCACGTCGTGGAGAAGCTCCAGGGGTGGAAGCTAACGCAGACAATCCCAACTAGGGGAGGAAGCTGCAGGTACCCATGTGGGAAATGCAGATCATGTACAGGAAGTATCAGGTCAACTCTGACTAAGCTGGAAGGATCCAGATGAACTGCATTTTTCCTGTTTATCTGTGCTTTTCAAATGGTCTATAAGGTGGCAGGGAGGGACTTGTGGAACAGATAGCACTGGAAAGGCTAGCCACCATTAACGTGTGGTAGGGCTGGTGTTGGTCTCTGTGCTAAGGTTACCCCAAAGTCCTAAGGTATTAGGGGATGACCCAGTAGTTCTGGAGCAGAGCCCAGGCCATGTAAGCACAGAATGCAGAGCAGACAGAGAAGCCTATGTTGGCACCTGCATCTGAATCTCTCAGGCTGGACAGCGCTCTGGGAGACTGAGATATGTGGTCAGGCTGAGCAGGACCCCAAAAGCAAGAGACTGGAGAGCAGCTGCAGACTTTAACGACAGGAGGGGCCTGAGCACCAGGGGTCTGAACTCAGAAGTCAGACCACTGATTATTTAGTGCAGAGCTGAGGAATCAGCTCAGCTGTGTCTCACGTATGGGTCACATGGGGGACGTAGGGTGCATTCTGTGGTCCATGTTTTAGGACTTTTCCCTGCACACCACAAGAAAGTCCGAGCTTGGCTTCGGGATAAGAGGGAAGGAGTACAAAAGTTGGAAGTTAATGTGAGGAATTAGGCTGTTAAGAGAAAACGTGGTCAGGTCCACTGTTTATGAATTGGTCTACATTGTTATTGAGCAGCTGCTAAGAGTGAAACCTTGAAATATGGTAAAACTAGAAAACAGGAAAGGTTAAAAAGAAAAAGTCTTTTTGCCAGACAGCAAAGAAATGTTATAATCTCTCTTCTATGTGAGAACTTCCCTGACAAATCACATGTTACATGGACAGGGACTGGGTGTCCTTGTCTCTCTTTTCCATTTTTTTCTTTTCTTTCCCCTCTTTCTCTCCTTCCTTAAACCTTGTTTTTCCTTTCGAGTTCAGGACCTACCTACTGACGCAACTGTCCTGGACAAATTAACAAGAATAAGAACAAAGACATGGCCTCCTCCCAACCATCACCGAGGAGCTGTGTTAGCTAAACATCCCTTTACCTTACACCAGATTAAGGGGATTTGTGTTTAATAACCAAACCCACAGGCTCAGCTCAGATCACCTGCACAGCTCAGGCCTTACCTTACCGCGCTTCTCAGCACTGAACTCTCGCTTTCCCACGTGGTTTCCCATCCTGGACTGATGGGTTCTTCAGCAGCTGAAAGAAAAAGACAAGGTGTTAGCCTGAGAACCAGTAACTTTCAGTTTTCCACACTGCTTTTAAATAGAACAATCTGTGAAACTGATACTGTTCTTTTCTGAGAAGATAAAACCAAAGCCCTAAACCTGAAGAGAGCAAACACCACTGTCTTTCAGCCCCATGTAGAGAGCCTCAAAATGATGTAGCATTGATGCTCAAATTCTGTACAGCAAGGAACATATTCAGCATATGTCTTCGTCTATAAAAATGTCAAGCCATTCAATAAGTCCAGCAGGTCCTTTGCACATGAGCACATACATCCAGGGAGCCACATCTCGCCTCAGCACTAACACAAGAAGATGAGATCAGAACATTGCTAGACATTCTTCTAAACATAAAAGGTCACGAGGAGATGTTCACACTGACTGCTTGAAAGGATCTGCGTGATCAGAGGACAACAACAACAAAAAAATCAGACCTCAACTGCATATCAAATACCCAAAGAATCTTCAGAATTTGCTGGGAAGATAAAGTAGGATAAAAAACATGCTCATTTTTATAACTCAAATCTCAGCAACAAATGTACCCTTGTTTTTTTCCATAAAACACAGGGAACTAAAGAATTTAACTGTATTCATTCCAAACAAATTGTTTATCTATCCTCTGTAGACCTGTACTAAGGACAGGGAATTTGTCAGTAGAGGGCCCCTGGTGCCTCAGCCTGGTGGCAGTTGACCTAAATCTTGCAGAATAATGACAATGCATCTTTTTAAAAACAACGGTGAACCCAAGAAAGGTAACAAAATAAGTCTTCTTCTAAAACAGGGAAGAGGGAATCCAGAATATTAAGTAGTCTGAATAAGACATGTTTTAATCACCAAAAGTTACTCTTTAGACAAGATAATTGCCCCAAACCTGACTTTTCCATCCTCCCTGTCCCTGGAAGCCATTTGGTGACTATGAAACACAGCTTTAGGACTCTCTTCTCCATAATGACCCAGCTGTTCCCCAGTGGTGAAGGGATGGGTCGGGAGAAAAGATGAACTCTGATGCAGAACAGGCCACTGTGGGGCGCAGGCTGCCATGCTGGCCTCTCAGTTCCACCAAACTAAATGCCCCAGTGGAGCACATCTGATGCTCCAGACCAGACCAGACAAGGTAACAGCCTAGATTGCCACACAGCTCAGTTTCACTTGGCCTGACAGAGAAGCTCACCCTGCCTTTTCCTTACAAAAGACTATCACAGAGCAACTCGATATTCCCCAATCAGCGATTTTTCTGTTTTGTATCATAATCCTACTTTTTCTAAGGAAAGTGACTTTCAAAGGACTAGTCTGCTTGTTTTTTGTTTCTGCTCTTTTCAGCCCTTTTCTCTCTACCAAACCAACTTCTTAGCTCACTGCCCACTTACTCTATTCTATGCAAAAAAAAGCCAAGTCAGATCTTTAAATTGTAATTTTGCCCTTTGGCCACAGCTGCAGGGCAGGAGTCAGGCCTGGGGGTAGGGACGGTGGTGGTGTGCAGGAGGGGCCTGCAGGAGAGGACACTACCACCAGGGAGCTGCAGGAGGGAAGACCTGGAAGAACTGCTATGCACTGACAACGGGCACGTGACACTGACACCTCTTAGGACAACCCCAAGCCATGAGATATTAACGTGATCTTCTTCAAGCAACTTCAGTCATGGCAGCAGACAGTGCCGGCAGTGCTCTGGCAAATGAAAGCTACAAAAGTTGTAGCGATGATAAGGACAAAGCCAACTTTAAAGGATCAGATAAGGGTCATGTTTCATAGTGTCTTAGTTACTTTTCTCATTGCTGAGACAAAAAACCTGACACTCAAAGCTTGAAGAAAGGTTTATTTAGCTCACAGTTTGCAGAGGTTTTAGTCTATAATCTGTTCACTCCAAGGCAGGGTGGCATCACCAAGAAGAAACAGTGCATGACTGGTAGAAAGTAGCAAAACAACAGAGATGACCTCAGCTTTTCCTAGCCTTTATATTTTTTCCAGCCTACTCAAGATGGGTTACACTTACACCCTTAATCCTAGTGTCCTTGATCCACTGCCCCATGAATTAATTCTAAGTCACACACCCTAGGTCCAGTTACTTCTGAAAAAGCCCCACTGATGACTGCATGAGGCTTTGGGGGAACATCTAGACACAAGTCATAACATTTCCCCCTGTCCTCTAAAGATTCATCTACATTCCTTTATGCAAAAGGCATTTAGTATTTTTCTAGGATTTACCAAGTTTTAGTACTGCTGAGGCTTTGCGGGGGACATCTATCTACAAACCATAAAACATACCATTGGAACAAAAAGTGCATTTTGTTTGATACGTGTGATTTTTAAAATGCGAAGCCAAACATTTGCAAATAATTTCAGTTTCTACTGCAATTCTACCATCTCCCTCCTTGATTTACTTAAATTGGACCATTAAGAAATCAAAACAAAACAGAACAAAACAGATAAACAAACAAAAATCTCTATGGAATAAACTTTTCATTGGGAAATGGAGGTTTGAGGCACATGTGGTATCTTACATGCCAAGAATGAGAAAGAGAGAGAAAGAGAAACAGAGAAAATAGTTTTGGGCCTCTAGTGGTCTAAACACAAAGGGGTGTGTTCTGTTTGACTTCTTTTTAATTCTAGGCAGGGCAGTTTTAACCAAATATTGAGAACTTGTACTATGTATTAATATACAGAATAACACCATAGCAGATATGTAAGGATCTACCATTCTGTTTAGGAGGTAAGAACTGGCTATTAAAAACAATCATAGGTAAAAGGAGTGACTCCTCTTAATTATAGTTGGCAGTTTGGGTGTTGGGGATGCTGGTGAATCTCAGGCATGCTGCTGGTCCTCTCTCCATGTGAGCACCACTCCCAGGCATTCCTTCCCAGCCTCTGACACCAGCCCACCTCTCTGCCTGTGTCCTGCCTTCTACTCTCCTGCTCAAGTCATCTCCCTATGTTGGTGTCTGTCATACCCAAATGTGACATTCCCTTCTTCAGAAACCAGATTTCCAAGGGTAGTCACAGATTGGAACAACATGTGACATGTAAATAATCTGAAAGTGGTCACAAAGAAGAGCTGTTTTGGACAGGGCCCTTGATATGTAAGGCAAGATGCTGAGCTGTTCCTTAGATCCAGGTCCTATTCCTGCTTGCAGTATGTTCTCTCCAGACCTTTGTTGACTTTCAATCAAAACTTTATTACTTTATACCTGAGATAATTTACTTCCTTTCTTTGTTTTTGCTTTTTGTTTTTTGAGACAAGGTCTCACTGGTGTGGTCCAGGTTTGCTTTGAACTCACCAGGAAACCTCCTATCTTAGCTTCCTGAATGCTGTGTCACTAGGCATGCACCACCATGTCTGGCTGAGATAACTGATTTTCATCAATATTTCAAAACTCAAGGCTACTGGACACAGAATTAATTGAAATATAAAAGATCAGGTCAAATATTTAAACAAACCTAATTAGATTTGATAGAGTAGTTTGGCAGACCTACTTAGATTTGGCTGGCCTGAAATGCAAATATAAATAGTGTCAGGAAAAAGAAGATGAGGAACAGACATGACCACCTGATGGTGTCCCGAGCCTGAGGTCCTCGTCATGGACAGTGTTTCAGCACTGGCAAAGACCATGGCCAGGACAATGACATTTAAGTGCCTCATATTTTCCCGGATGGGTAGTCCACCTTGTTAAGCACTCTCACTCACCTCTGCCATTAGAGATGGTCAAGTGAGAGAAGGCTGAAGACGGATGACCCTTGCAGCTGGCTTCCACACACTGCGCAGAAGAGCTACACAACTGAGGTCATCCTTACTTTATTTTGCTTTTATGATTAATCAAACTGAGAGCAAGAACAAAATACGACACACATGCAGAGTGCTGCAAGGAAGACAGGCTATCAAGCCTCTCTTGAATAACAAAGTTTTTTCAAAAAAGTAGGAAAGAATAAGAGCAGAAGGGATGGACATTTGGATTATATGGGAACTGCTACAGACTTTTAGACTAGAATTCAGGCTTCTAAGTTGATTGGATTATAGCCCATGGGAATGTTGGAGGTTTTGGCAATGTCTACATGATTACAATTTTTGTCAGCTAGTGGGGTGAAATTAATCATAGGAAGAAGTTCATAACCTTGATTTACTGGGAAACAATCCAATCTTAGCTGTTTGACTTCCCTTATTAATAACATGTTCCCAAAGCAGCTAGTCTCCTAAATGTTACCCTGGTGCAGCTTTAAGGAATCAACATAGATAAAATTCATTAGCCTATCTTCCAGGCAAATCGTGAAGCTAAACTACAGGGAGGCTCAGGAGAAAAGACCTAGCTCCTAAGTATTTTAATGGGTTGTATTTTATAGAAAGTGTGGACTTTCCAAAGTGCAAGCAGCTGGATGGGATATGGGTCTACTCTGGTGACTTTGGGCAAGAGTCCACTCTTTTGAGTCTTTGTTTTCTATGACAGGGAAGCAGTAAAAGCTCCTTTCTTGCCCAGGCATTCCTGGGGCTAGGGCTAGGGTCAGAGTTGAGGTCAAGGTCAGGATGAGCTGAAGGTGCTGCTGCAGTGCTGGTGAGGGCTGAGGTGTCCTGAGCTATCAGTTGGATCCTGCCTGTCTCCTCTTGCTTGCCTAGCATTACTGGGGAGTCAGGTATGGCTGTAGAGACTCCAGCCAGTTCTCTACTATCAATTCCTTTCTGAGACATAACATAGCTTCCTAGTGTGTGCTTTTGTGCAAAGGAGGTAAAAGGCAGGGAAGCTGCTGTGAGAAGCTGTGAGCCCAGAACAAAAGGCCCTGCTCACCACAGATAACAGAAGCACAGGAAGTCGGTGAACATGTGCAAGTTCCAGACCACACTCATTACCATGGGTGGGCAGATGAGGAGGGGGAGAAAGCTCACAGGCGATGCAAGAGAATCTAGTCCCTAAGTTGCAGGAGCCCCTGAAATGGCTAGTTCTAAAATAACTGAGTTTGAAGGGTCAAACTATGAGACCCTTTGTTGAAACAAATAAGAGAGAAGACCTACTCTATCTGGAGCCCTGGACAGCTGGATAGCAGATGAGGTCCCCCAACATCATCTTTCTCCCCTCTGAAAAGCTGCTGAAATGTAAGCAGTGAATATCAGCAACAGTACTGCAAGATCACATTTATGTTGGCACAGAATTAATCATGTGCTGTCCATACTGCATTGCATGTTTGGGCTTATTCATAAAAGTCTGTACAGTCTATCTATATCATATATGCTGAAGAATATAGATGCAGTATTGTATGTGTTTCTGGACACCCATCCCAGTTGTATTATTTTTACATACTTAGAGTTCTTTTGGATTTGTTTGCATAATCTAATGCTGATTACACCATTTTTTTGAGTCCAGGCTCAAGAAAACAATCTTAAAATAAATGTATCTATGAAGATAGAAGGATTATTTTTGTAATGATTTATCTCTAACATTTCTATGCAAGTTATGAAAGTATAAGAATAATCCTTCCAGCTCTAGTTTTTAGCTTATAGTTGAGAAAGAGGAGTATGAGGCTGTAGCTATGAATGTGCCTTTAGAAATATATGCCAGTAAAATGGGGTTAGCTTGATGGTATTTTCATTATGAATGGACCCCATGTGGAAAACAACTATCATGGAAGGTCTAACATAGCATGCATTCTTAACTTATTAATGATTACATTACTAATTTCAATAAACAAGTAGCCTTGAGAAAATATGAGTAGCAAGAACCTGTTCTTTATAAACATGCACGTAGATACACAGATGCACAAGTTTTATAAGGACAATAACAAGGGCTTTCTTCATTTGTTGCCCAATATTGTGAAATAACAGCAGTTTATTATTTTTTTTAACTGGGGATTGAACACTTCATTGAGCTGAGTTCTTTTTTATTTTTTTATTTTGAGACAGGGTCTCACTAAGTTGCCCAGGCTGGGCTCAAATTTGTGATGCTCCCCCTGCAGTCATATGGAGTACTGTGATCACTGGTGTTTGCCACCAAGCCCAGCTATTTGGTTTTAATTCCATGCTTGTCAGTAATTATTTCTGTTAGCTTCTGATTTCTTGCCTGTAAAAATGGAGTATCTGTGGTATTGTAGAGAGGATTAAATAAGGAAATAGGAATGATTACAGCAGGCCCCTGATACCATCTTTTTCTTTCTTTAAAGAATGATTTACAAGTTTCATAAATGCAGAAGGACACAAGAAACTTTGCAAAGAGTCTAAGGGGCCAATCTTTCATACACATTTTGATTGCACAAGTTCTCTTGTAGTAATAATGAATTTTTAGCAAACGTATTGCTCTATAATCAATAGGAAGCCAGAAAATAGTTTACCTTTTTCATTGCCTCTCATGCAATTATTTATGTATAGTACTTCAGGGTAACTATTTTTCTGTCCTGTAGTTCACCAGCATTTATATGCATTTGCAGAAGTGAATGCTAACAGTAAAAGTGCAGGAGGAGATGGGCTGAAAAGGATAGAGAACCAGAGAAGTGACTCAAGCAAGAAACCACAGAAACAGAACGACCATGTCCTGTGGCAGAGCAAGATGAAGGTTGGCTCATGGATGGAGGAGGTGAGGGCTAGAAGTAGATCCCCAGATAAGCAGTACTTGCTGGGGAGCTTCTAGAAACACTCATTCCAGGGCCTGCCTCTGTGCACAAGGTCTGAAAAGTCTGAGGACCTTGGGTCATGACAACATTTGTTGGTGTTTTTGGACGTGCAGGAAGGAAGTGGTGAAAAAAATAGGAAGAAAAAGGAACTTTCTTACTGAGATGTCTGCCAAGAGCTGGGTGTGAAGGTAATGCCAAGCAAACAAGATTCAGAATTAGTTTGCTCAGACATAAGGGTAAATTTCATATCCTTTCTCTGCAAAATGAATACTCCACCTTGATTTTTGCTTTACTTGTTCTACTTTTATGGGTTATTAAAAAAAGAAAACTATATATCTGTATCTGTTCCTAAGACTACACATTTTTAAAGATGTCTTGCTTCAATTTAGAACTCCCTTTTCCACAGCAACCTTTTCTAACAACTTAATCTTGATGAGACCCTTCAATTATATACTCTGCTGGCGTCCACTCCTGCCCTTAATGTACTTGTCATCCGGCAACATGCATGCAACTGTTTAAAGTGGGCATCCCCAGTGGACTACCAGCTTCATGAGGGCATGTGACAAGGCCATAAGTATTCCATGTGGTTCCTGGGTCCACAGGATGAACCAACCAACCAACCAACCAACCAACCAAAGAACATTGGGATCATGTTTTCACATATCTAAGCAGGAAAGCACCAGCATTTCTAAAAACTTTGCAACTCAAACTCAGAAATAATATGGCCAATGACAGTCGTTGGTTTCTAAAAACACGATCAGCAATATTTACATGGGTTGTACATTCACACGAGAGTACTATGGTACCTCAGTTTTGAGGACATGGTTATCATGGAAACTCTCCTCACCCAAATGTCCCATGTACAGTACATATTTAATGAAGCTGAGGGTTGGGGACCTGGTTCAGTGGTAGAGCTCTTGCCTTGCATGCACAAGGTCCTGGCTTTGATCTCCAACACCACAAAACAAAACAAAACAAAACAAACAAACAGCCACCCCAAGTTGATAATGAGATTAAAGTTTAATTCATAAGCTTAGTATAATCTTTGTAAAATTTAATTAGGCTCAAAATATAGAAATTATTTAAGAGAGGTTATGTGTTACTGACATTGTGTGTTAGGCAAATATCTAACCAAAAGGTGAATCAAACTGGAGTCTAGAATTGTGCACTGGCTCAAAATTTCTTCTAACATTTCACTAGGCCTAATATGTCATGCCACTTTATTTTTATTTGAGCCAAAATACCATTATATTTTCTTTATCTACATCAAGGGTCAACAAACTGTGATCCATGCACCAAATATTCACAAATTTTTCTGTAATTTTGTTGGAACAGGACTGCAATATTCTATTTGTTTGTTTTCTGTAGCTTCTTTTGTACTGCCAAGATAATGCTGGATAGTTGCAATATTTTGTGGCCTAAAATATTTACAACCTAGTGCTTTACAGAAAAAAAAGATCCTCATCTCTGACACAGATAATACCAATCTTTTAAAATTGTGAAAGTGGTGACATTTCCCAGCATCCCTTGCAGCTGCATGTGAATATGTCCTGGCAACTAGCTATCCAGTAAGGGTTTAGGAAATATTTGTTCTATAGCCACTGCAATAGGCATAAAATAAAGATAAAATTTATGGATTTGGAAATGATAACATGTACATGTAAAAAGTATGATCTATTACAAAATGTATATTATGAATGATTTTAAAAAATCTATCCAGCATACTCCATTTACAGTGACTCCCAAGAATCTGGAATATTAATGTGAAGATACACTAATAGAATTTAAAAGTTTTATCAGAATAGTACCTTTATCTGCTTTCTCTGCTTTTTAAAATCTCTACAGCAATATTTTCAATATTCCATGTGCTTTGCTATTAACCATTAGTGATTACTACCAGTCTCTCCTAGACTTTAGAAGCAAGCTGACTTGACTGCCCTTGTAGCCACTGCTTCTATTCCTAGACTGTTTTCCTGGACCACAGTGGCTCTGGGCCCTTGCTTTTGGAGCCTGGTGTGGTCTGGGATGGAGGAAACGCTCAGTATATACATGCATCCTGGATGGACAGATGTGTCAGTCCTTTGGATTAAATGTATCACTCAGCATTGACTGAGGAACCATTGAGTGCTTATGAGAATACTTCTGTATTTGAGAGGTGACAGAACATACACTCTAGAAGAATGTCATTAGGGACAAATCATCATGGATTTGCACATATCAGAAAGGCCTTTTTTTTTGAGCCCTGAACTGGATGAGGGAGATCACTGCATGGAATTTAGGTTACAGAGACAGACTGTATTGTGAAAATGTGAAAACATGACTAGAGGTGGCTGGAGAGGAAGAAAGTTTCCGAAGGCTATTGTATCCTTTTGTTGGGTACTGAGTATAAGACAGAATAAGCCGCAATGAGCCTCACAGAAAACTGGAAGCTGCAGCAAGATCCCCCAGGACAGAGCCCCATGGTTGAGCATCAGGGAGGTCTACTTCCTTTTTCTAGGCCTCTGCCTCCTCTCTAGAGGCCAGGGCAGATCCCCAGCCCTGCAACTTGATGCTCTGGCCTGGCAGATAGCTTCTGAAATCAGAGGTGACACCTGGGCTCGATGGGTGGATGTGTTTCAGCAAGATTAGTACCTGTCCTCCTGAAGATAAAATAAAACCCCACCAAGACATGGATCTTGAAGGCAGGCAATACATTCTCTGCTCCTTTGACTTTTAACAGAAAACCAGAGAACAAACAACAGAGCCAGGCACTCATGTAAAGTAGAAGATCTGAAACAAGAACCAACCAGCGGGGCTTCTGTTCCTTTAGTATCCTTGCTGTCTCTCACTTCCCCTCCCTTTCTCACCCACACTCCTAAACCTGTGTTCTGCAGATAATCACTACTGCTTTGGTCAGAAATGCTCTTGTAACATTACAGGTTCAGAACTTGGCAAACAGCTGCTACCACCACCAAAGAAGAAAGGAACAGAAAAATACCCTCTTGCAAGGAGAAAGGGCAATTTCACACACAAGAGCAGGAGCAGGAACTCTGGAAGCCACACTAAATATAAGCAGCAGAACAGTGGCTGCCCTAGGGACCACATGCTCCCCCACACCCTCTTCCCATCTCACTGATGTGGCTTCTCTCTCAGTTCCTTCTGACCCTATCTCTCCCGCAGTATTGCCCAGGCTGCTGCCCACTGCCGAGCAATGTGGAGCGATCCAGCCTCCTCACCACCTTCAGGCCACACTGCACTGAGTGTCCCATGGGACTTGGGACAGAAAAACTCCACAAAGCTACTCTGGACCAGTGTATGCAAGCACCAGCTTCCAGACATTCTGTGACAGTGTTTCTGCTCCACAGCACCAGATATCATCATCCTTAAGCTGCTTGGTGTCTTCTTTTTTTTGTTCAGGCTTAAGTAGATTTATACCACACAGCATTGCCCTGAGGTTATCAGAAATCATTTTAAAAGAAAATTACAGTTGCAGAAAAGTGGAGTTTATTGGAAATCTGACTTTGTTCCCTTGAATTTATCACTTAGGGCATTGGCTGATCTTATAGATAAGCCACTGTCAGAATAAAGTAGCAAATTTCTACTTTTGGAGTTCCCAGCCTGCTGTAGTCCAGTGGGTAACAGCACTGGACTACAGCAATGATTTTCTTGAAGGATGAACCAACCAAACAGTAGCTCATCTTGCTCAGAGGAGATTAACTTCAAGTCTCTTTATTTACTGACAGGGTATATGGATGCATAAAGAAATATATATCCACAAGACAACAAGTAGATATGGTGCTCAACTTTTGCAGCCATTATGAAAGATACAAAGTTCTTAGTGTAAATACAGCAGGGTCCCAGTGAAGCAGCTCTTGGTGTGTAAGATTCGACAAATCATAGCAGCATGTCATCTCAGACTGGCCTGTGACTCATTCTGGCACACCCACGCATGCCCTCCTCCTGCAGCCTGAGCTGCCTCTCTGGTGATATTGTAGTCATGTGCATCTGACTTCCTCACGAGGAATGCACATCCCTTCCTGGTGTTAATCACAACGAATGTTCATACTGTGATTTAGCAAGGCCCTGAGGGTACTCTGTCATGGGTATGGCCTGCCCAAGGCTGAGGTTTGGGGCTCAGGGAAGAGGTTCCTATGACTTGAGGAACAGAAACGCCCTGGCCAGTGCCTTCTGGTCCTCCCCTCCCTTCCTGCTGTGGGATTTTGGCTGTTCCTCCTTTATCTATAAATCCCAATGGCGAACTGCTTCCAGATGGTGCTGTTGAGATCACTGGTTAGTATCTTATAGGTACCAAGGACACAAACCACCCAGCATGGGCTTCTCCTTCCAGGTCCAGCCTATGGTCCTGTCTTCATGCATATCTATCTGTGGTACGGGAGGCAGTTAACAACTTTGATGTGACTATGGGTCATGTGCCCAGCACAATCCAAGGCCATGAGCACTGGTAACCAGAACAGACATGCCCATCTTGGGCTTGGTTCACAGTGAGCCAGTGACAATAGGACAAAAGGCCATGCTGTGACCTTGCCACAGTCCTGCCAAAGACCTAGCTCAATCTTCTGATTCCATATCATGGCATGTAGTTTGTTACCCAATCGATTTCCTTTAGAACATTCTGGAACTTTCCAGAGCCTTAACTTTCCAAAACCCTACAGATTCTAATCAGGAAACAGAATGCTATGAGTGGTCATCAATCTTACAGAGTCTTGCAGAAGACATGGCTCTAAGCCCATTTCATAAGGGCTGTGTCTTCATATGGAAACAAACATTTTTCTTGGCTAGTTTTTAACTTCCTAGTAGAAAGAGAATATGGCAAGTGATGATACTATTTAAAGAGACATGCAATGAAAACTGGATTTGGACTGGGGAAACTGAAAGCAGCCAGTAGAGGCAAGGTGCTCACTATGCACTAATGCTGGCTGAGTTCTCAGAAGGATTCTTAGGCTGCCCACGTTGCAGACACTGAACACATGCAGTTTATTAGGTCTGGGTGGTACGGGCCTGTGCAGGGCTGGGCAGGAACATCATGATCACCTTCTGGCTCCTATGCAGTAAGAGACTTCTGGAGTTTTAGGTCACACACACAAACTGGTCAGAAGACTAGGTGTTACCCCAACGAGGCTTTGGATACTTTAAGTTTTGGATTTAATAAGGAAAAGAGCTCCATTAAAAGGCACTTTCTCCTCCATTTTACACCTTTTATTATGTGTTCTGATACTTCTAAAAACTGAGAAACTTGGCAAAACTTTTATACTGCATTTCCTTTATGAGAAAATTATCATACGTTAACAATAATGAAGGACTCTAGAAGTAAGTCATGAAGTATCTTGTAAAATTCTTTGTTATTGAAAAAATGGCATTCAAATGAAAGAATAACGAAAACCTAGGTTGCACAGCACACACTGGAACAGACGGCTGCCAGGAAGCCTGAATTTTGACATTGAACTTTTGAAGTGTTCCTGCATGTCACTTTATGTCTAAATGATGTCTTTAGGATTAAAAAGATCAATATCCTTTCAACATCCATGATTTACTACCACTAGATGGAGGTTATATAATTTTGCTTCTCTATCAACATTTAAAAATAGGCTTTGGAAAATGCAAGTATCTCGGCAGAGTATATTCACAATTTTGTGACTTGCCTGATAAATTTTGATTACACTGAAGTTATACAGTACCCCTATCACATGTACTTCTCTGGAACTGCAACACCTACAAGTGGAGGTGGTGACATCCACAATTCAGTGAAGGACTGAATTAAAAGAGTGACAGAATGCAGTGGAAAGAGAAGATCAGGGCTAGAAGCAGGATGCCTGAATTGTGCTTGTCTCTGAGGCTGGCAGCTGGGAAGGTCTCTTTCTCTAGCCACCTAGTCTGCTTTTCTTCCCAAGAAAGCAGGAATGGGAGCTGGATTCAGGTGGCTCAGATTGCAGTGTCTGCACCAGTGCACTGCAATTTCTGCAAGGATAGGCGTGGACTTGCACATGCTCAGGAACATGGCATAGCTTTACAAACAGCATTTCCTGACAAGCTTCCAGCAAAGCTGTATTGTGTTAACTGCTGACAGCCTGATTGTTGAAGCTGGAAGCCAAGTACAAGGTGAGAACTGATCAACACTCCATGTTACAGCACCTACCAGGCACTTGGTGCCAGAGGGCAGTCAGTCTCACAGGAAAGGGAACTGGAGTCCACCATACACATTCCACACATACACACAAAGTGCACACACATGCTGCATACTTTTTACATATACCAAGTACACAGACACCATGCAAGCACACTCACAAGCACACATCACACACACACACACACACACACACACACACACACACACAGAGTCTGTAGACCTCTGCAACACACTATCCCTTTCTGCAATTGTTAGGGTGCAAGGAAACAAAAGGACTCGTGCTAGCTAAGCCTGACCTCTGAGTGGCTTCTCATCACACCTATCTAAACATTCTTTCCCAATCAGTTTTAGAGGGAGGCAGGATATAAACAAAAAACCAAAATGACTGCCCCAGGTCTGGCCCCAGGTGAATCTCACATAATGTACTGATTCAATAGGTGGCCTGTGGGGGCTGCCCCAGGCTCTGCACACCAACAGTAAGTCCCAGAGAGAGGACCTGGACACCACAGGGCCCATGGCCTAGGGAACTGCAGAACAGCCATGTACTTGCTGTCTCCTGCTCCCCCAACCCTAGGGGCTCCTCAAAGACAGGGTGTTCTTCTGGACCAGGATCTGCCAGTGGCCTCAGTGAGAGGTCCCCACGTCATACCATATCACTAGTTCTTGCCTTTCTTCTCACTGCAACAAAAGCACAATGAGGTGAGGCCTTGGTTTTCTCTACTGAGGCATCTTTAGCTCCCAGAGGAGCAATGGGCACAGAGGATGCATATGCCAATTTCCTCATCCCAGCAGTCCCTACGATCAACAGCTCTTGCACATGTGTTCCAAGGACACAGATTAGTCCTTGGCTTTGAACTGAGCAATGTGCAGTAAGGGAGAGGTATATATGTTGTGTAGAGGGGGAGAGTGCTTCTACAGCCGGGACCTTGAGGGCCAGTTGGCCAAAGAAGGAGCCAGAAGCCTACAGCCTTGCACCAGATAGAGAATTCAGGTTCCTATCCAGGATAAAGTGCATTGTTCAACAAGGTGTTTTTAAGCACATCCACTGTTTCTAGGTGAGCCCCCAAGGAAACAGAGTTTGGCCCAGAAGTGGGGTGCCAAGCATGAGACAGACTGCCAGTCACAGTCTGTCTCTACTGCAGACAAGCCTGTTCTAACTCACCACTGGCATAAGAACCTTAAAACAGCAGGCCCCAAAGAGGCAGAGAGGAGGATCTGGGAAGCAGACTAAGGCCAGGACCTTTCAGGGCACAGCTTTGCTAACAGGTGGCCATACATCAAGGACAGACACAGACCCCTGGATGTGAGCTACAAGGGAGACCCACATATAAGACTCTGCCCTCATTAGTCAAGGAGAACCTTGTGATTAAGGCACTCACACTTAGCTCACTAACTGCTAATTACAATGTGTCATAGTTCAAATACCCTGAAATAATCTACAATCTAATAGCTTTGAGGAAAAGGTTCTTTTATGAATAGGTAACTTTTATCAAAGTCTTAATGCAGGGCATACCCTCTCTCAAAAGCATCTTCCCAAAGTTGAGAAAATAGAAATATCCAAAACCAGGTCAGTCTGTACAAAATCTGATGTTACTGTAGTTAGCAACACTGGGGGACCTGCAGGCAAATAATGCACTCAGCGGGCTGCAAGGTGGGGTGGATGCAAACTGGTGCAGTATGAAGATCTTAGCGTAGGGTTGTTTTTCTGTCTTTCATGAAGCCCCACTGGCCCTGAGTTAGGTCTGAACTTGGAATGCTTTGAGGAGTAAATGGATGATTTTTGGACCCTATTCTTCCTTGCCCATTTTCATACTTGTGTTCTGCTGGCATCCCTGCTATGCAGATGGTCCGAATGCTGACAAGGCTTGGATACGCCATTTTTGATTTTATGATGGTGTGAAAGCATGCCCATAGGACCATCCTGCTTTTCACCCCCGGCATAGTACTCAGTAAGTCACCTGAGATACTCTCCACTTTATTATAGAATAGGGTATGGTATGGCATTTTGCTAGTGGAAGGCTCCTGGATGTGTCCTGAGTCCATTTCAGGTAGGAAAACCTTTGATATCTTGGAAGACAGGTGTAAATGCACTTTAGTCTCATGGTATTTTTGATTTACAATGGATTTATCAGGATATAACTCCAATCTAGGTTGAACATGTATAATTTTTCAGGAAAATCGCCATATCAGCAATGTGTAGAAAGTCCAAAAAAAGTGACTAGGAAGATTATTCTAAGGGAAAGATGTGAAAATACTGGGATGCGGAAGGGTATAATTATTACTGTTCAGAGCCAACATCCAATTACAGACGTGGTAGCTCAACTGCAGGAGGTCAGGCACAAACCTCTGTAGGTAGAATCCAAGGTAAATTTTTCAAATTTTTCTGTGTAGATGACGATTAGAATTAGCAGAATCCACCAATGTGTTTATGCAACCAATATTAGGAACTATACAGTATGGCAGATATTTAAGTGAACAACACCTATTTTAACAGCTCCCCAGAATGTAAGTACACAATGGAACCCATTATAACAAAATAAGTGAAGAGAGAACCTTGGAGAAGAGAGCCACCACTTTTCAGTGCTGCCAGGGAAGGAGACAGCTTAGAAACAGGGCAAGGGAACAACTGTAGGAATGTGGTCTTCACCAGGGATGAATGCAGAGTCCCAGAAACCTTTTTAAGGATGTTCAGATGCACAAATCTTCAAGAAGCCTGGAGAACTATCAGGAGAGCACAGGTTAACAGAGCTGAAAAGTACAGAGTAGAGTAGTAAAGAGTACTACTTATTTAAACTAGTTGGGGAGTTTCTGTTCCTTAGTAGGGACACTCTTCTTCAGATGTGCTGCAGTTTCTTGTCTGTGCACACAGCAGGTCTGTACACATTGCAGGGCATGTCACAAATATTCAGCCAGAGAAACTTATCAGTGGACTTCTAAGTTTGCTCATATAATCATGAGCACCTTGAAAGAAAGAACTACATCTACTTCCCCTTATACATCCTGAAATGACAGCAGAATATTGGGTACACAGAAGATAGATAGTAAAGTTTCTTCAAGGAATTGTGCACTTGCCGTCCATGGGAAACCTATAGCTTAGCTCTATAATTTCTGCTTCCAATAGCAAGTTTAGTAAATATGCTGTTTCAACCATGCACAAAATCAGATGAAGACTGACTGACTGTCCATATGCTTTTCTCATCAGACAGAGTAGCATTCACAGGCAGGAAATAAAATGTTACTATGTATTAAAAATAAGTGATACAAATAAAAATATATCGCCAACCTAAAACTATTAATGAGTCTTTTCTCTATATAAATTATCAGTAAAATGAAAAAGACTGATCTCATAAGGTATGTGACTGTGAGCTTCTGCGTGTGTGTTTGAATGCTTTGTGTGGAGCTAGACACACATGGGTCCTGCTCTTTATTTCCTGCTTTCATTTATACCACGGGTCCTAAGTTTACCAAGATGCTCACGGAAGAGCATATTCCTGGGCCCAGCCCTCAAGACTATGGAGCAGAATGCGAGAGACTGGGCTGAGGACTCTGTACGGAGTAAGAGTTCCTGGTGAGATATGTGCGGGTGGATGCAGACCTCTGCCCTGGGCAGATGTTTGGCATTCAGTGTTGGGTCATCAGGGCAGATGCTCTGTTTGTGGCCTGGGTATCCAGCCACCAAGCCAATTCTATTTCCTGCCTGGAATCTACACTGATCTGGTTAGGTTCTCTGTATGTGTTGATCTCTTAAGCTTCAGGTTTCGTGATCAGACACTAGGTAGAAAACAGATCTAAGAGAGAGTTTTCTCTGTTCCAGGTTGGCAGTTGCCTGGAAGTGGCCAAGCACACAGGCACAGTTGTTGGAGGAGTTGTTTTGAGTTCCACCTTTTCCTAGCACTCAGTAGACGCCCTGGCTTCTCGAAACCCCCAAAGGTGAGGCCAGACACCTCCAGTGTGTGCAGCCTTCAATAAGCCCTCGTGAAGCCCTGTACTACTTCTATCTCCAGGACAGACTTAATTCCTATTCGAACAGTTTCAGGCTCCCTATCTTCTCTGATGAAAATCAAGACCTAGCATACATCTTTCCCACTTTTCTTCTTTTCCATGAAACAAGGAAACACTTAAGTGCAAACCAGAGGTTTAGAAATATTAGGAAACTAAATTACACCAAGGCATATCACTGTAACAGCCAGTACTGTACATGTAATCAATAATCATAATCTAAGTCCTCGTCAAAGAAACTATAAAAGTGCTAATTATTTCCAAACAAACTGCAAGGAAAGAAATAATACAAAGGGCAGAAATCAGTGAAATTTAACCAGGAAAATGGTCAAAATCCGAAAAAAAATGAGTATGATTGCAAATCCTGTAGCTATTAAAAGCATGATAAAGGATGAATAAAACAGCTTTATACTCATACATTTTAGAACTTAGAAGAAATGAGTAATTCTTTGAAATAAACTACCAAAATTCAAGTGTAATGAAATGAATTAACACTGAAACTATGAAGGAGACTGAATTTGTAATTTTAAAATTCTTCCTAAAAGAAATCCCAAGACTTACCTATATGATTTCACTGCAGAGTTCTACCAAATATTTAAGGAAAAGTTATTGCTGATTTTATACAATCTTTTCCAAAAATTAGACTAGGAGGGATACTTTCCAACTCATCTTATGAGGCTTATATTTTCAAGACACAAAAACTGCAAAGATTACAAAGAATAAGAACTACAGACCAACATCTTTCATGAACTTGGAGGCCAAAGTCCTCAACAAAGCAGTAGCAAGGTGAACTCAGCAATATAAAAATTATTCATATGATCAAATGGAATTTATTTCAGATACACAAAGTGGCTCAACATTAGAAAATCCATCAATATTATCCATCACACTGACAAGTTAAAAAAGGAAAATTTAAAAAATAAGAAAATCATGAGACATTAGCTATCATACAAAGATACCTAAAAAAACAAAACACTCATTTGATAAGATCTTTCAGCAAGTTGTGAGTAGAGGGGAAAGAGTTTAACTTGATACAGAACATCTATAAAAACTCAGCTGCTATGTCATTCTTAATGGTAAAATATAATGGTAAAATACTTCACTCTTAGATAAGGAAGAATGCAAGTTCTTTCAAGTCTTGTTCAACACAACACTGAAAGGTCAAGCTGGTGCTGTAAGACAAGAAAAGCAAAGCATACAGATTTTATTTATTTATTTATTTATTTATTGGTGCTGGGGATTGAAAGCATATAGATTTTATTTACGTATTTATTTACTGGTGCTGGGGATTGAAAGCATATAGATTTTAAAGAATAAAATTATCCTATTTGAGATGACATGATGATTTAGTTAGAATATCCTAAGAAATCTACAAAAAGTCCCAGCATTTATAAGTGCATTCAGCAAGTTTGCAGAATATAGATCAATATAAAAATTACTTGCAGCTTTATATACTAAGAAACAAACATACAGAAACTGAAATTAAAAACATAATGCCAATTAGAAGTGTCCTCCCAAATGAGTACTTAAGAACACCAAAAATAATTTATGGATTCAGAATCTGTATGCTAAAAGTCAGAAAGCAGTAAAAGATCTACATATGATGGTGAATTGGAAGATTCAATGTGGTAAAAACTTTTAATTACTCCAAACTGATCTTTGCTAGACTCCCTAGCAAACCCCCCTATTTATACAGATTTCTAAAATTTATATGGAAAGGCACAAAACCTAGAATCATTAATGAGATTCTGATTAAGCTTGTGATATCATTCCAGCAATTAAAATACATTCATCCTGTCGGAGGGGCAGGCACAGTTTAATGCAATAGAATAGAGAAAGAACCCAGAGGAGACCCTCAAAAATACGTGGAAATGGCTTCAACAAAGGTGCAAAGCAATTTGATAGAAGAAAGATCATCTCTCCAACCAATGTCCCAGAAGTACTGGAAATTCACTGGCATAATCAAAAAGAAGCACAAAAACCTCAACCCAAGCCTCATATATTATGGATCACTGGCTTAGATGTAAAATGGACAACTATAAAACTTGTAAGAAAAAAATACGACACAAGATGTCTTCAAGACCTCAGGCTTTGTGGACTTCACACCAAGAAAGGAAAAAGTAACATAATGAAATGCATCAAAATGAAAAACTTTCTAACAAAAACCCTCTGGAGAAAGTAAAAAGAGAAGCTAACCTGGTTTAAAAAAATATCTGCAAACCAGCAGGACCGTTATCTAGAAAATATGAAGGACTAAGCAAACTCAGTAGTTAAAGCCAAACAACATAACTAGAAAATGAGCAGAAGAAATGAATGGGCTTTACCAAGGAAAAATCACAGATGGCAAACAAGCACACAAAAGCCCTTTGATATCATTACTCACTAGGGCAATGCAAATTAAAATCACAATCAACTATCACTATATATTTATAAGAACAGCTAAGATTCTTTTTTTATTTTAAAGAAGGTAAAACAAAACAGAACAAAGCAGATCAGAACAAAACAATGCAAGTGACACAAGAGATCAACAGTGGCTACCATAAATCTCTTGTTTTCTCTCAAAAAGTTGTTCATATCTTCACATACAATGAACTCAAGTAAAACAAAATACTATAAAACTGATCAAAACAGAAGAATGAAAGCATTAAGACCTTCAAAACCAGACAACAGGAAAATCAACAACAGCTACCATAATGTCTCTTGTTCTTTTCAAAACAGCTCTCCAAACCTTCATATATATTGAAATTAAATAATACAAAACAGATCAAAACCAATCTAAACAAAGAATAAGAGCATTACTAGACTTTACAACATGATGATAGGAAATCAGCAATGGCTACCATAATGTCTCTTTTTCTC
Organism: Hydrochoerus hydrochaeris; assembly: GCA_004027455.1. Classification (NCBI taxonomy): domain Eukaryota; kingdom Metazoa; phylum Chordata; class Mammalia; order Rodentia; family Hydrochaeridae; genus Hydrochoerus; species Hydrochoerus hydrochaeris. Next base: position 25,490 of record PVLA01009088.1, read on the forward strand.
CAAGTAGCTGTTCATATCATCATACATAATACAATCAATTCTTGTAAACCTGGGTTCAAACTCACAAGCTCACACTTACCAGGCAGGTGCTTATGCCGCTAAGCTAAACCACTGGCCCATAGGTAAAATTCTTTTTAAAAAGTGATAATCTCCATGCAAGTCCAGGCTGTAAAGGTCAAGGGTCTTCCACATTGGAAAATTCAATGTAGTAAAAACTTTTAATTTATTCTAAACTGATCTTTGGTAGACTCCCTACCAAACCCCCATCTATATATAGATTTCTAAAATTTATATGGAAAGGGAATGCAAAGTGGTAAGTGGGAATGCAAAGTGATATATCCATTCTGTAAAGAGTTGGCAATTTCTTATAAAATGAACATTGATTTTACCATAGGACTCAGCAATTGTGTTCATGGGCATTTATCTCACAAAAATGAAAACTGCTCACACAAAAATCTGTACCTGAATGTTCAAGCAGTTTTAAATCAAGTAACTCAAAATGGGAAATAACTCAAGTGGTTGTGAAATGGTGAGTAGTTAAACACTTGTCCACCCACACCACGAGACAGTCCATAGCAGCAGGAAAGAATGAACCTCGAATTTGTTCGGCAACATGGACAGACTGCAAGGGCACTGTGCCAACAGCAAGAGGTTCCCCAAGGTATGAATCTACACACATGGCATTTTTCAAATGACAAGGTTATAAAAAATGAGGAACAGCTTGGCTGTTGTCAGACATTAGGGAGTGGAAAGGAGGAAGCTGGCTGTGACTTCAGTGTCATGAGGCATCCTGCAACAAAATGGTCCTGTTCCTTGACAGTGGTGGTCATCAGACTGACTGTGCATTGGATGGTAAAGTTCCATAGGAACTAAACACACACATGCCCGCAAGCACACACACACTCACCGGGGCATGTAGAAACTGGTGAAGTCCGAATTCCAAATGAGGTTATCTGGGTTGTGTCAATGTTAATTTCCTGGTTGTGATGTTTCTCTGCAGTTTTGTAAGATGTTACCGTGGTGCAAACTAGGTAAAGGGTATGTGAGGTCTCTGTATTAGTGCTTACAACTGCATTGAATAAGTACTCGGAAACAAAAATACTTAGCAAGTTGCCTCAGTGACCATCCATAGTATGACCAAGTCCATATGTGTACATGGAAGTGAAGTTTTGAGGCTTCAGGACAGATCAGTATCTTCAGCTTTTCTAGATCATTCTGTAAAACATTTGTTCCCATTTATAACTCTACCTGCTAGTATAAGCTTTCGGTTCTCTGCAACACACCCAATACTTGGCACAGTCACAACATGACATTTTATCAGTATGATCAATGTGGAAAAGTACCTTAGCTCTGTTCCAGTTTTCATTTCCCTGATTACCAGTAGGTTAAAGTTCTTTATGTATTTTATTAATCCATTTAGGTTTTTCTCTTAGATTTATAGAGCCTATTTGGTCACATGTTTTACTCTCCAGAGTCTAATTTTATACTACTGAATTTTAGAACATTTTACATATTCCAGAGACTAATCTCACACTAGACTGTTTATTTTCAATCTTTTGTCACCTAATTTTTAAAATAATGTTGGCTCAGACCTAGTCAGTGTTGTGAATGAAACATACAGAACCATAATTCTGCAATTTATCAAGACTTTCTGGTAGCTTCAGACAATGCACCTGCAGTTTTTCTGGGGGAACGGGAGGGCCACTCTGCTTGTACGCAGCAGTCTCGGCCACCCTCTGTGTCAGGCTGCCTTACAAATCACAACCTGTCTGGCTAGCCCCCATCCTTGCACAAGCTTTCTCACTGCAAGAAATTGCTGCAAGAAATGACAGATTTTGACAGAGATTTAAAAACCTATCCAGGACAATGTTCCAGCTGCTCATCTGGCAGTTCTGCTCATGAAACATTAGGGCTCCCTAATGTCACCTCCATTCTACATAGCTCCCAGGCTTCCATTAGTGGGCTATAATGGTCCAACTGGAGGGTCTCACTGCTTAGTGACTATTTATTTAAAATTATACTGAGTCACTGAAATGTTTTCTTCTTTATTAACAACAAAGGCAGCTGAGGAGGGTACGATAACAAAGACAGGTGACAGTGTCCTTATAGTCAAGTCACTTGGAGAAGGAAGCATATTTCATTGCCTGTGCAAAATGCTTCATGGTGGAATTTATAAATGACAGAGAAATCAAGGGCCACTTCAAGGTGACTTATTCACCAAAGACATGCAGGAGAACCAATGCCAGCTGGTGGAATTCTCCCTGAAGTGAATGCTGCCTCTTCCTAACTGTGCCTTGAGGTAACTTTTGTGCTTCAGCTTCCTGGCCAGTAAAGAAAGGTCAAATGAGGGGCGCCCAGGGGCGTTATGATTTGGAAATGAAGTAGTAAATCTCTCAGAAGAGAGTCTGGCAATGTGTACTTGGTCAGTAAATGCTGCCAGGTATTAAAAACTGCACAGAGACAGGGGCTAACCTGAATTATGTGATATTTTTAAAGAGCCTAGAGAGAAACTAGTCAAAATAACTCCCAATGAGCAATAAAAAAGAGCAATAAAAATTCACATAGAAACAGAAAACAAACTCTGCTCTTTTCCAACTTCTAGTAGAGATCTTAACAGTGCACATATTCACTCCCGCCATTGGTGAAACTGTAAGAACTGACATTTAAAACTGTGACAGAGCCACTAAAATCCAGATTAGGCAATTTAGGGCTGGGGATATATCTCAGCGTCACAGCACCTGCCTGGCAAGCATGAGACCCTGGCTTGATTCCTATAAGGAAAAAAAGAAAATGAAAGAGAAAAGAAAAGAACAGGCTACTCAGCTTATACTTCTTCATCTTTGGGCACAAATGTGGGACTTTAGGAAGATTTCTGAATGGGTTTGAACCAAATTGCTTCTGTTTAATTCCCACTTAAAAGAAGTGATCATTTTAGTAGTTAAATCCTTGGGAGTTATTGTCCAACATTCACAATCATTTTTAACTAGATTCTTTCTGCTGGTCTAACTTTAACAAAGAAACGAACACCTGAGGCTGGTGGGATCCTGCATGGTTAGGAGGTGTGCACACTGACAATTATCTGGATGACCCTTACTATGGGGTGGCTCTGTCCCAGCTTCTAGTAGGACATCCCTCCAGGACCCACATCACTGGGGGGTTCATGCCAGGAAGTGGCCTGTAAGGTTCAGCATGGTCCCCTGACCCGTGGATGACCATCTGGAAAATGCCTCCCTGAGCATGGCCAGATAAAATCTTCATAAAACTCAAGCCTTAAGTAGAATGTTTCCCAAAGCTTTTTCCATGAAAAACTTTCTCTTGGTGTCCGACGACCAGAACAGGAGGAACCCCTCACCCCCATATCTATCTCCCACCCCCCTAACTCACACCCTAGCCAAGGCCTTTCTTTCACCAACACAAAGATAAACCACACACTCTGTAGACTAGCAAACTGCCTTGCTGGAAAACAGAGCAAAGAACCGGGACTCCCTATCTCTCTTGCGCTTACTGGATCCTCAAGGACCTTAAACCACTGTCCAAAGCCCACTCCATCTTCCAAACCAGGAGACAGAAGGAGACCAATGAGTACACCATAAGACACACAGTGACAGCAAGTGAGCCCTTAAGCAAGTCGACCCAGGTCCGTCAAACCTTGACAACAGGGCAGTCAAGCCAGGAAGACCCAGCACGGCGGGCAGTGTAAGCAGGTGGCCACAGGTGGGCCCATGTCGATCTGGGGTGGGGGCCAGGCCTACGAGCAGGAGACAAGTCCTGTCAAGGCGGAAGCCAGGACCTCTGTTGCCGCCTTCTCTCAAGGGAATCGAGCGTCGCCGAGGCAGAAAGGAAGGGTCCCGGTCGTCCAGCACTGCAAGTGTGGAATCAACAGCGCTCGGCCCGGGTTGGGTCTCCCCAAGGCCGAGGGCGGCCTCTCCAGACCGCTGTCACTCGCCCCCTAAGCCCCTCCCCTCCCGCCGCCCCTCGGCCGCGCACAGTTTGGGGCGTGTGGGGGCGCAGGCCCGGCAGAAGTCCACCTCCGGGAGGCGTCTGCCTCCCGCTCTCCCGCCGCAGGCCCGCGTCTGCCCGCTCCCGCCCTCGCAAGGCGGAGTGGGACGCGGTCCGTCCGGCTGACGCGTGTCACCTGCCTGCCACCTGCGCCTTTGCCCAGGTGCGCAGCGCGCCCGCGCCGCAGCCCGGCTCCGGGCAGCCCCGGGTCGGCCCCGCGGGGCTCGGTCTCCGCTTCCGAGGGCGCCAGACAAAGGCACCGGCCGCCCGCCGTCCTCGCCGTCCCCGCGGGCTCGCTCACCGCGCCGCGCCGCCGCTGCCAGGCCGAAGGCACCGCGGTCCCGGACCTGCCCCGCCTGGGCCAGCAGCCAGCCGGGCGCGAACTCGCGAGGCGCAGGGTCCGCGCCGCGCGCCGCCTTCCGGGGTCTTCGAGGCCGGCTCCGGCCGAGCTCGTCCTCGCGGCTCGCGGCGCGCGGCGGGGCTGACGGCGCGGAGGGGACGGGCGCGCACCCGCCGCCCCGCCCCGCCCCCTTCCGAACCAGGTGAGCGCGCGAGCCCGCGGCCCGGCCGGCGCGGCCTGTCCCGGGAGCGGGGCGGCGGCGACGGCGACAGGGGGCCGAGCCTTGTTCCTTAGACCTGCTGCCCTCAGTGCCGTCCCCCCCGGGTCCCCCCGGAGAGGAGAGCCCCGAGGTGGCGCCTGCGGACCGACTGACGGGCGGGGAGGGCACGGGCAGGACCCATCTGCCTCACGCACCTGAGGGGCTCTTGGAGAACCTGAGCTGGGACGGAAGAATGAAAGACCGGCGAAAGGGGGACAAGAAAAATGTGACTCTAACGTATTTGTAAAAAGACTGTCGCCTTTAGGACACAGAAGTTACACAGGCTTTTTTCCCTTCCGGGAAACTCACTCTAAAAACAAGTTTTTAAAATATCGTAAAGCACAAGAAGCCTGTTAACTGGGCTCTGGGCCGGTGCCTCTGGACTGTGGATTGTGACCCCTCCTCCTAACCGTGTCTTCGGAAGTGCTCTGCTTCACCGGGAGCCTTTCTCAGCCTCAAACCCCGACCCACGGCCGGCCTTCCCACATGGCCCCCCACCCCACCCCCGTGGTGAACCCGCAGAGATCAGCAGCACCCATCACCCGAACTGAGCAGGGCAGGCTCTCTATTACATCTTACCCCAGAAAGAATGGCTGTCGTGGGTGAATCCAGCAATAAGGAATGCTGGAGAGGGAGGCTGTGGGAAGAGCAGCCCCTCTACGTGGTTGGTGGGAGTGTAAACTAGGACCACCACTGTGGAAGTCAGTATGGAGAGTCCTCAAAACGGTAAAGCTAGAAATTCCATTTGAGCCAGCTATTCCCCTTCTAGGCATCTTACCAAAAGACTTAAAGACATCGTATTACACTGATACATGCATACCCATGTTTACAGCAGCACATTTATAATAGCTAAATCTTGGAAGCAGTCAGTATGTACATCAACAGATTACTGGATAAAGAAAATGTGTGGTATTTATACGCAATGGAGTACTACTCTGCTATATAAGGAAAAACTTGAGTGATTTGTAGGAAAATGGATGGACCTTGAAGTGACAGTGTTAAGTGAAATAAATCAGAAACATAGCTTAAATATCATATGGTTGCTCTTACATGAGATGTTATTTACATGTATCAACTCCTTACAAGGAATGTAAACATGTACTGAAAACTTGTCCTAACAAAAAATAAAATTCTGCTTAAATAAACCTTTTTGTACTTCTCACTGACAATTCTTTTTCTGTGATGGAAGTCAGTAAACCTTCAATTTACTGTGTGGGTAGAATGAGTGGAGGTTTCTATGTCTGCTTCAGGGAACTCTTGGGACCAAGCTGGACTGACGTCTGAGATGGGGGAGGGAGACCTGAAGGGATGCCATGGGTCCTTGCAGAGGCTCCCACTTGTCCTGGACCTGCAGCAGGAGCTGTGTCACGCAGGTGCTTGTGGGGGTGTGGAAGTCACACATCTTCAAGGAGCCAGGTAGAGAAAGTTTAGGGGACCACAAGAACCAAGCAATAAGAAGACCATGGTCCCTTTCTGTCCCTTGGGCCAACTGTGAGGAGACTGCTGGGATGGTTTGGGCGTTGATGACTCAACATCTCTTCAAAGGACCGAGGATCCAGCAATCATGTTAATGTGCTGGTGCTTAAAAGGGGGTGGCAATGAGAAGAATAAAGCAAATACTGAGGGTCATCAGGGTGGTGATAGCAACCTGGTCTGGTCTCCTGACTCAAGTTACCTGTAGAGCTCAGGCCAGGCAATGCTAGAACTCTGGGACCAGCTTCTGTCCATCCATGTCTCTTTGATGCCTCCCAAGTGATTCTGCAAGAGGAGACATATTGCAGGTGTCAGTAGGCGGAGCTTCAGGGCACCACTCTGGCCACACTGGAAATAGGAGCAGGCATCCTTCTGCATCCTGCTGCTTTTGCTGGTCTTTTGGTGGCTTGTAGGAACATCATCAGCCAATAGTCATCTTGGCAGCTGTCAAGCATGCCAAGCTCCCGTTAAGCTGCTTTTTATAATATTCATGAGGTCACATCGTGTATATTTTGTTGGGATAAAATGCTCATGTAGATAAGTAGCCAGCTTTAAAAATTTATGGATCCTGCAAGGAAAACACAGGATGAACAATACTACTTAATATGGCAATTTGGTGTTTTAAAAGGTCTCAGTCTGCAGGTTAGGGACAGCGTTCAAGTCTGCAGTCTCCCTCCAGGTTAGGGAAAGCGTTCAAGATCAAGGAGAGTCAATGGAGGAAGCAAAAGCTGATACATCACTGTAGGACAAACCCTAAAAGGATGGTCATGCAGCCCTCAGCAAAACGAAGAGACACAATGTAAAGGCATCATTTGGCAGTGACAAAGTCTCACCATCTCTGGCATTCGTAAGAACATCACGAAGCACTTACTTCCTTTTCTCAGTGGATGCCAGTCAACCAGAGGGCAGGGAGCTTGGTCTTATAGCCTCTCACACTGCAACAAAGAGCAAGGAATTTTGTGTAGGTCAGATACTCAATAAATGTTTGAGTTAAACTCCAAGTTGCCCAAGCTAATGGAAGTAAATTAACTTCCATTAGCTATATAATTTCCTACGGACTTAAGACTGCGTGTTTTGAATTTTCTTTATTTTTGTCATTAGCGATTTATCTTTGCAATTATGTTTTGTTTATACAAGGCCTGAAATTCGTTTTTATCCCTGATCTGTAATTAACAGTTTGGTAGTGGTAACCACAAAGCAGATAATCCCAGTATATAATTTCATATATATAATTTCAGTATATGTTTCAGTTAATAACTGGTTGGGTTCTGCTTTGTTCACACTGGACACATGGACATTAGGTGAAGTGAACTTCAGAAAGTGTAATGAAGCCTGTGTGAACAAGACCAACACGGGGAGCTGCAGAGCACAACTATATACAGATTCACTCACACTCAAAGCCATTTGTCACTACACTTCTAGTAAAAAGAAAAGAGAGGGAAAAGAGATTTTTTTGGACTCTGGTTATGTGGGAGAAAACAAAAATTCTTTCCCACATTTCTCCAGTATCTATTTGTTGATACTATATTTTTGTAAACCCACTAAGTATAAAAATATTTGTATTAAACTCTAGTGTTATAATGTTATTGTCTTGTTAGTACATTTTAGATATTAGTGCTATCATTTTATTAACTAAAAAGCACCCAGCTATCCACAGAGATCAGTATCACTCTTAATGAATTACAGAACTATATGCACAAGTGTAAGAATTCTGAAAGCAAATGTGACATATATCATAAACATTGACATGTATACTGTAGTATCTACCATTTTGATTGCTTTGAAAATTCTTGTCTTTTCTAATGGGACTTGCTGAGCGGTAAGCTCCTAAATTCTTAGAGACTCCCATACTCACAAGTAGACACTGAGTTACCATGGGAACCTGGATTTTCCACAAGTGGCCCAACACCATCTCCAAACCCTCAAGGGTCTGGACTTCTGAGGCCTGACCACAAGCATTTCCCTTTCTCGCTTGAGCTGTTCACTACAGAGTCCAGCCCCCATACATAGAGCAGGCCCAGGCAGCCAGTTGGAGTAGCCAAGTACACATGCTATAACTGACAGCCCTGGTGAGATGTTCACCCATCACTAGCATTGAGGATGACCAGCTGTGCAGATGAAGAAGCCTTCAGATGGAACCTGCCTCTGGGTCCCTCTCAGCCTGCGTCTCCCCTGCTGAGCTCCTGGGTACCATGGAGCAGAAAAGAGCTGGCCACTCTGGATTCCTTCCAAATGCCCAATCCTCCCAGGCTGTGAGCATGATACAGTGGTTACTGCTTTACTCTGCTGAGGCTGGAGTAGTGCTTTATAAGTATAAAGGCTGCCAGAAGAGTTGGTTAGAATGATGAATAAAAGGATGAGGGTCACAGGAACCCTGAGAATGTGGATGCCACTTCCTGCCCCTAATTATATTGCTGCTTGTAATAACCACAAATTCCATGTCCAGAAAAGAAAGTGCTTTAACTGATGATCTTATTATCAAGCATTCTTTAATCCACTCATTTATTTAGCCAGGATTGTTTCCTGAGCACTTATATAAGGGGCATCAGTCAAGGAACTGGAAGTCCTCTTAATGAGAACCAACAAGGAAGGTGTGGCTGAGCACGGAGGCAGAACAGCCAACCACAGAGGGTAAGGGACAGAGGCTGAGAGAATTTGGGAAGCTAGGAGATGTGAAGGAAGTGTAAGAGTTGGCTGGATGAAGGGGAGAAGGCAGGAAGAGCTGCTAAGGGGATGTGTGCACAAGAGATGCTCCTGAGGAGGGAAAGGCAGGACAGTCTGCCACCCAGCCCCACAGGTGATAGGAAAAATCGCAATCAAAGTCAGTTTATTCACACCTGTTTTTTCTAGGTACCTCTTAAGTATGAGCTCCTTCTGGGTGGGGAAGCCCATGGCTCACCAGGAGGTCCCTCTCTTCATGGTCCCTATGTGTGAGCCCTTTGTTCACGAACTCACCCCAGACCCTAGACCAGTTAGCACAGGGTGCAATCCTCTGTTCCCATCTCAGCAAGAAGGACATTGAAGGTCACAATGGTGTGGCAAACCAGCACAGCACCTTGGACTCTGAATGAGACTCCTGCTGCCCTTTGGAGGAAGCTGGGGAAGGACCTTCTCAGACACCACTCAGTAAACCCAGCCTTAAGTAAACTTAAAGCCAGCTTGGTCCATTGGAGCAGATACTCTGGGACTCACAGCCACAAGCCTGCAGGGTGGGCTTCTCCCTTTCCTCAACTCTCTGTATCTGAGGGCACAGTTGCTGTGAGGGAATAAATTAAACTGCAGTTTAGGCCACCTGCATAGATTGTGGTACTAGCTACAGAAGCTCCAGGAAATGAACACAGTCTCTTACAGAGAGAAAACTAGAAGGACATGTGAATTGTAGGTGGAGGTGGACATCAACTTATTCATCAGTAGAAGACACAGCCATGGGATTAAGTGTGGAGGAAGAAAGATGCTGGTCCTGATGGAGACAGCTAGGCCAGGCAGAGGTGAGACTCTCAGATGTTTTACACTTGTGGCCCAAACCACCTGGGCAGCTCCTGGGTATAGAGAAAGCTGAGCCTGTGAGAGCCCCACAAAGCACCCAGCCTGGGTGTTCCCCACTCAGTGGACAGGCTCAGGCCCCACTGTCTGTGCCTAGTTCTCTTCCCACTACAGAGTCCAGATATCCTCTGAGCTGCTTTGCTCCTGGATGTCCTAGCCCACTTCTGCATCCACTGTCCCTCAAGTGTGAGCTTCATGCTGCATCATGTGTGTCAGGCACTGGCTTCAGGCAGAGGCCTCAGTGCTTCTCTGGCAGCCAGCCACCACTCCAGCACTAGAGGTTTTCAGGAGGAGCCTGGGAACTCCCAGAGGGCACCAGTGAGGGGCCAGGAAGACTCTGGAGTGTTTGGGTAGGGTTGGGGAGAGGGGAAATGGTGTGAGATGTGGGACATCCATGCAGCAGAGGCTTCTGCCGAGATCTGTGGAGGGCACGACTTGAGGCATCAGCTCGGGCAGGCCTTTTGCAGCTGAGACAAACACTTCCCAAAAGATACATAGACTCCATGGCTGCCCCAAATGCCTTGCAGCTGATGTGGCTATGTCAGGTGTAAGGTGCCCAGGGCTCAGGAAGATGCTTGCTTTGGCTGCACCAGGGTTCATTCATGGACCTATTGCCGATGACTCCATCCTGTCGCCCTTCTGCAGCTTCTCAGTTTGGTCTGAAATGGCCTCTCCACCACCCATGACCAAACAGAAAGTCTGGACACAGCGCATGCACGAGCCTCCCTGTTTTCTTTTATCCACAACCGCCCCAAACCCTTTGGATTCAGCCTACAAACAGTCCCCTTTTATGCTGCACCATAATCCTAACAAAGCCTCTTCCAGATGACATATTCTTGCCCATTCCTGATTTCTATCTCAAGTGGATTCTACTGAACTGGTAACACAAAAGTTGCTGTCAACAGCCAGGACTGGTAAAGACAAAAAGTGTGAAGAATAGCCAGCAGCAGACATCTCTCATGGCCAGGAGAGTTTTTTTGAGACCTGCCAGTGGCTGCCACTCTGAGTGGGCATGAGTACTATTTACACAGAAAGAGCTAATATCTGCTGACATTTGAAGCCAGGGCTGTCAACTCTAAGAGAGCTATGCTTGGCTAACTAGTCACTTCTTCATGAATTGAGCAAAAACTTCCAGTTGATTGGTAACATCTTAGAAGCTGGTACAGTCCCCTTCTCTTGAGACATTCCTGTGGTGGGGATGGACAGTGGTGGTGGTCATCAGCTGGATCCAGAAGACTTCTAACCTCTGAGTGGTTCAGAACTCATGCTTGGTGGTGACAGAGCAAAGGATGTCTTGAGGCTAGACAGGGTCCTGAACAAGTGGTGATTTAGAAGCATCACCTGGGGCTCAAAGGTCCGTGGGTTAATGGGGACAGGTTCAAGCTGAGACGATGCTCAGAGGAAAATCGTAATAATTAGCTAATAGTAACACTGAGCAGGACTTCAGTGCTCATCTTCATTACCTCCCCGTAGCCTGCCTATGTCTGCTTTATGGTCTTGGCACATGGAAGTGAAGTACTAATTAAACAATTAGGAAACCCAACCCTTCCAGTTGGCTTCTTCCCGGCCACATATTTATAAATCTCTTCTCGGACAAAACATGTAATGTTTCCGTGATCTCATTTCTCCACAGTTCAGGTGAAATGGGATTAAGTAATACATGATGTTTAACAAACACCATTAACCCTCAGGGTACATTTTCAAATGCTTGTTATAAAATACCATCTCCAATTACCAGACAATGACTAGGTTGTGTAAGTGCAATGGAACTTAGTAGTATTTTTTTGTTTTGTTTTATAGAGGCAGTGAAAGTACTTTTAACTTTTAACTCTATTACCCATTAAAGAATCTGCCAAAGATAAAAGGGACCAGGTTGTTGTTCACTTAGTCTGCACATTCTTATTTGTGTTTCTGGGAGTGGACATTTATATATCACTGTTATTATGGCAACCAGAAGGGCAAATTTCAAAGATTCACTTTGGTTAGGAAAGTAGAATTTGCTTCTCTATTTGCAGAAGTAGAATTTGCTTCTCTATTTGCTTCTCTATTTGTTGCTCCGATTATTAAAATAAATTTACTAACACAGGAATACCTTGGGCACATCTCTCTGGCAGTATAATATATAATCAGATTTGCATGGAAAAGAGCAATCTTTGCTCCTCCATGTTTAAAAAAATGTTCAGTTTCCCAAGGACTCTTTCTGAGGTCTGATATCGTCACTAGCTAGGGACAATGTGTAAACAGGCAGAGTGGAGACGCAGAGCTCCTGTATGAGAGCTCCTCTTAGCCTTGTCTGAGCTGCATCTCACCATGGCACAGGTGGCGTCACAGACCTGGCCACCCCGTGCCATGGAACTGTTGTGGGTGCTTTGCAGTCCCCCGCATCTGATTGCCCACCGTCTTGTTCCTACTCTCAGACTCTGTGTCTCTGCATCCTCCACATCACGGACAGATGAACTTCGCAGCTCTGAACTGAGCATGCCACCTCCTCCATATAGATCCTACAGTGCCTCCCATAAGCTCCAGAATAAAACTCTCGCCCCACCTCAGAGCGTCTTCCACTCGCAGTGCCTCAAATTCCCCATCTTTCATTATCATTCAGGTCTGTTAGCCATTCTCACTGCCATGTGCTCCTTTCCATTACTGCTCCTTTTCCAAGTCATTTAGGTCTCCATGGAGATCCTCTCTATAACAAACAGCCGCAGATTTCAGTTTTGTAAGATGAGATGTTCCAGAGATGGATTGTGGTGAATGTACCTAATGCTTTTGGATCGTACTCCTAATATGGTTAATATAGCAAATGTGCATTATATGTATGTGACCACAGTTAACACAACAAAGCTGGGTGTGGTGGTTGATGCCTGTAATTCTAGCTCTCTGAGAAGCTGAAGCAGGAGGAGTGCAAGTTTGAGCCTAGGCTGGGCAAATAATGACCTAGTAAGAAATTATCTGAAAATAACCCAAGGACTGAGGATGTAGCTCAGTGTGGAGGTCCTGGGTTCAACCCCCATACCTCCCTAAAATTATGAATTTATTTTTCAAGAGAGTATGTATATAATAAAACAATACTCTTCCTTGATTAGGAGCCTGTCCTAACACCCTGTTTTGAAGCTGCCATCTGGTAACTTTCTCAAAAATGTCCATGTCCTTTCTTTTTGTAAAATTATTTATAGTACATAATGTTTACATGCCCTTTCTCACCCCTCCATTCATCTCTTGATCCCTTCCTTCTTTTTTTATATATGTTTGCAATATATAGCGTTTGCATTCCTTGTGTGGAGTTGGTACATATACGTAACACATCTTAATGCCTTTCTTCACGCTCTATCCTTCCCTCCCTCTGTCTCTTGAACTCTTTCCCATTCTAGAAAGACTTATTTACCTACTTCTTATTATTTATCTTTTATTTTGTTCTTTATTATAGTTTTCTTATATACAAGAAGGTATCTAAAAAGGGAATATCTGGGTCAAATGGATTTTCTAGTTTTAGTTTTTTGAAGAATTTCTGTACTGATTTCCAAAGTGGTTGTGTAGTTTACATTCCTACCAATAGTATAAAGGGATTCCATTTTCCCCACAGTTTCCCCAGTGTTTATTATTTGATTTTTTGATGATGGCAATTCCTTCTGGGGAAATGTGGAATCTCAGTGTTGCTTTAATTTGCATTTCATTAACGATCAGTAATGTTGAGCACTTCTCCGTCTATTAATACTTCTTCTGTGATGTGTCGGTTCATTTCACTTGCCCATTTTTGATTGGTCTTTTATTTTGGGGAGGGTATGTCCACATTCTATCAGCATAGCAATGTTTCCTGCGTTGAACAAAGCCAACATGCGAAATTCCATACTTACCAAGAGAACAATAACAACAACAACAACAACAATGAAAAGATTCCTTTAACCCTTTTCCACTGTTGGTGGGAGTGTAACCACTATGGAAATCAGTGTGGAGATTCCTAAAAAACTAAGACAGAGGTTCCATTTGACCCAGCTATTCCCCTTCTGGGTATCTTCCCTCCAAGTTAAAAGCAGCATACCATAACTTTATATATGCACAACAATGTTCATAGCAGCACAATGTGTAACAGCTAAATCTTGAAAACAATCAAAATGCCCATCCAGAGATGAATGAATAAAGAAGATGTGGGCTTCGGGGGCATGCAATGGAGTATACTGTGCCATCAAGGAGGATAAATGAGACAGTTCTAGGCACATGGGTGCACCTGGAGATCCTACTTTCAAGTGAAAAAAATCAGACACACATACTTAAATATTTTCTGGTGTAAGAAACCAACAGGGTAAATAAAGACAAAAATGTATAATCAATATTGTGAAATAGCAAGACAATGTTCAAATGGGAATGGGAACATGGGATGGGGGGAGGAGAAAGGAAGAAAGGGTCAAGAATAAAAGTTAGGATAGAAGGGAAAAGAGGGAAAGTTTTTGTAAATAAAGGGAAGAGTGATTGAAGGGAGGGGAGAGGATTGGGGCAAAAAGAAAAATCAATCTATGTGCAGGTCTAATTCCCAATGATGAATTTGTATAGGCACAAATCGCTGTTGTGATGTATATAGAAAGTGTATCAATACAATTAGTTAAAAAAAGAAAAAAATAATATTCCTTTGAAAATCGAGGTCATCTTGTTCATTTTAATGGATGTTTATAATTTCACTTGTAAATCCCATCTGCCTTTATCAGATCACATGTGCCACATGCGTCTAGAGAATCATCATTTGTCACATACCTGTACGGGGTGAAAAAGCTAGGAATTCTGTGAGCAGCAGGGATGGGAGAAGCCACCTGTCACAGGTCCCAGTCTGCCTTTATCAGAATGTCTTGTGCCTCTGTCTTCTAGGTAATAGAAGGAAAAATACAGTTTCCACTTTTCATTTTGAATGTTTATTAGCTTTAGCTATAGAGAAACTGCTGGGGGTTTTAAACAGAGTACTTTTCTGAAGAATAAATGACATTTTCTGCTGTGTCTGACTCCAGCTTTGGTGCTCTAAACTGGAAAATGAGGCGCATTTGTTATCCGCAAAGGTCCTTGGTGCCAAAATGTTTGGGGACCAGTGCTCAAAGAAATGGACCCAAGAATAGATTATTGTTGTACCTGTGCATGTATCTATCCATCTTGAGATTTATTTCAAGGAAGTGCACATCTGATTGAGAGGCCAGGCTGTTGCAGAACACACAGGATGCACAACAGGCTGGAAACAGTCATTGATGCTGCTGTCTTGAGTAGAATTCCTTCTCCAAGAACCTTAATCTTTGCTCTCAAGGGTTCAGCAGATTGGATGAGACCTTCCTATATTATCCTGGCTCATCTCCTTTACTTGCAGTCATCTGATTGTGTCAGTCACACTTATAAAACACCTCCATGGCAACTTAAATTAGCATTTGATGTACTAACTGACCAGGCATCGTTGATATATTGACACACAAAAATGTTTCTATCGCAGAAAGTTGTGGCAATATTTTCTGAGAACATTTTGCTAATCCCTGCAGACATCTCTGACTAATGTGGATATTCCAATATAAATGACAAAAGCTATGTCATGCTATTTTCTTTGCAGTTTTTAGAATTCTGGTGCAACTTAATGTTTAATTGTTATTGCTGGGGGACATATGCACAAACGTTAACATGCATTTTCATTGGTATTCCACACTTTATGAACTTTAAGGAAATAATTGCCCTTAGGATAGAAATCTGGATGCTTTTCAAAAAAAACCCACATTTGTTAGAGCTGAAAGATAAAGTACTTGTGGAGACCTCTGAGCCTCATATGCCTGACACCCTCGTTCCCTAATGGGCTTTTTGTGCTAATGTGTGCCTCTGGACCTCTTTAAAATGCCAAATTGTTCATTTCTTGGAAGGATGCAATCAGTTTTCTGCTAGCTATTATGAAAAATATGAACAAAAGCAAAATTTCAAATGCTGTTCTACAAAAATTATTTAATCATATCTGGCCTGTTGTGAGAATTCAAATGAGGCCTTGTGTTGATGTAAGGCTCTGCAGTCCTGTCTTGGCAGATGCAGTAACAACCGGTCTGGTCATCTCTGCAGTACATACTTTCAGGATGATGACAGGAGGGCAGCCAGGAGCAGCCTTAGAGGAACTTGAAGGTGTTTGAAAAGCCCTCCCCTTCAGTCCCCAAAATATCAACATTCTGTTGACTAAAGATGGAAATTCTAACATTACAACATTATAACTTTAAAGTTTTAATTCATGATAATATGCACATGCTACTGGAAGAGGTAAATGAAAGGAAAACTATTAACTATTCTTATCTTGGATGGACAAATCCTTGGTGCTCTTTCAGTAGAAGGAGAAATCATAAGCGAAAGCCAGCCATGGTGGTGCACACCTGTAATCCCAACACTCTTAGAGGCTGAGGCACAAAGATCACAAATTTGTTCCTAACCTGCAAAATAGTGAGACCCTGTATTAAAATAAAAAGGACTAGGGGAAGTAAGTGCATCACAGTATGAAGGCCCTGGGTTCAATACTCAATCTGACGAAGAAGAAGAAGAGGAAGAAGAAGAAGAAGAAGAAGAAGAGGAGGAGGAGGAGGAGGAGGAGGAGGAGGAGGAGGAGGAAGAAAAGAATGCAAGTGGACAAGTCCTTGTTGGGTGCTGGTCTGAAAATAGGCTTCACCTGGAAACTGTGTGCTCTTCATATCTTCTTCTTTCCTATCTCTCATTGGTATCCAGCATGGACCTGCCTGCCAAGGTTTTTTAAAATATAAAAACAAAAAGAGAATTCAGTATCACTTACATGACATTAAGTGTTGATTATTGCAAGCATATCTTCAGGGTGCACCAAGGCAGGAAGTGAGAAAGAACACGGCGTGGAGGGGGCACCATGGATTGAGACAGAATGGTAAGCAC
The DNA here is from genome assembly GCA_004027455.1 of Hydrochoerus hydrochaeris. Lineage (NCBI taxonomy): Eukaryota > Metazoa > Chordata > Mammalia > Rodentia > Hydrochaeridae > Hydrochoerus > Hydrochoerus hydrochaeris. The sequence goes on from PVLA01009088.1 coordinate 41,992, forward strand.
AGGAAGAGCTCTAGGCTCTAGGACTCTACATGGAGATCTACACGGAATGTAGAAGCTAGCCATTCGCAAGCTGTAAGTGTAGCAGCATTAGCTCGTATTTTCAAGCACATATGCCATACATTTAAAATATACCTGTAAAACTACTATAGCAAAAGCAGTTTTTGGAATAATCTTCTGGATACCTTGGGCTTGCAGCAGTCCCATCAGCTGATTTACGTGCTCTGTTTGCTTCCCTATTTTGTCTCATCCTCCATCTGGAGAACTGTACCAGCCTCACAGCTGCCGACCTTAGCTGAGTGGGATTTGGCTGCTATACGCACACAGTTCTAGCTCTCCCACTCAGCGGCTGTCACATATGCTGTTAGTTAGGTCAGCGAATCCTGGGTCCACTCTTTTCCTTGTTGACGGTAGCTGCTAACTTGTTTTTCCCACTTTTGAATATTAAAACGTTGGCAGTGGGGCTCAGGATATAGCTCCATGATAGAGGTTTTCCTGAGGCCATGGGTTCAATCCCTAGTATCGCCGAAAGGTAGTAATAACAATGAGGTAGTTGAGCTGGTTGTAGACAACACATCTGTGCACAACCCTTTTGTTCTTTGGGTTTTCTTTATTCTGTATTTGCCTGTTTCTAATTCCTTTCATTCATCCTGATATAAAGGCTTATGGAGGGTCTTTTATCTTAGGAATCTTCTGCCTTCATTGGGTAAAGTCCATCTGCAAAAGTTACTTTTTGTTGAGGTGGTTTCTGTCTGTTGCCCAAGCTAGTGTCTAACTCCTGAGTTCAAGTGACCTTCCTGCCTCAGCCTCCTGAGTTTTGTGTGCCTCTGCCTCCCCTCATTTTAAAGGATAGGCTTAGCTTTCCATATGCAGGGTCCCTGTGACTCTGCACACCTGCGCATGACTCTGAAGAAGGCCGTGAGCAACCGGGCATGAGATCATTGCTCTTTCTGTTCTGTGTGATGCTGCTGGGAGAAAAGTCCCTTTAAACTGCAGATTTAAGTGTTGCATAAATATTTTCCTATAATCTGTGACTCTTTATGAAGCAAGAAGTCAGGAGGACTAGGAATCACGTATGGATTTTGGGGTGTTTTTACCTTAGTGTGTTCTTAGGAATAAAAAGAGAATAATAGGAAGTTTCATTCAAGTGGAGAAGAAAACAGTGCATCCAGATAATGTACTGTATGAATTATTGGTTGGTTTCCCAGAATTTTGATCAGAAAAACTGATTTAGAATTGAGGCATTTAAGTCAGATAAACTTGAAAAGTTGTGAAACTCATTACATAATCACATTTTTCATTTACATGGAATGAGAGAAAAAATTTTGTTTATGAATTTTTGGTATTGGTTAAAATATACTAATTACCCTTACATTATAGACATTGACAATCTGTAAAGATGGTACTGTACCCCAAATGTGTGGCTTTAAAAGGATGATGGAAAGTCTGACATCAGTAATCATGTATAGGTGACACCAGGGAGAATTTCATTCCCACCTGTGTATCAAAACCAGTTTTGTTGAAATCAGTGAAAATACTCAGGATTATGCGTCAGACGTTCAGAGCTTGGTTTTCATCTCAGCAGGTGACAGGCGCAGAGGCTGTACCCCAAGGGATTGCTGCCTTCACTTTGGTCGTATTGGGCTGTCACTGAGCCCTGTCCTCTCAGTTAACAGCGATGGCTAAAGAACCCCCATGGCCCCACAGAGGGTGGGGCCTCTGTGGGATGAGTCTTCCCCAAGCACTTTCTTGTCTTGGGAGACCTAGCTCCTTCCTCCTGCGTGGCATTGAGTTCTTGTCTCTGCTGTTACGGCCTGAATAAGATCACCTTGGTATCTCTGTGCTTACCTGATGAGTTTTACCTCTCCTAGTTGGTGCAGGGACTTAATAGGACAGCACTTGTTTGGGATCCTCATTTCCTCTGCCTGGAGAATAAGCACCAAGTCCTCTGGGCTCACTCTTGCCTGAGCTCTGGGGCTGGGGCCTCAGGACGAATCTGTCTCCTCTTCTTGAACGCTAACCTGGGGTTCCATGGGCAGCCAGGTGGGGAGATGAGGTAACTCTTTTGAAGTAACTTACTGGTATATGTCTATGATGCCTAATAATTGCACTCATGTTGGGGAACTGGCACCCACACAAACACACACCACATATGTCTTGGTCAATTGAACCCCTCCCTTCTCTTTTCCTTACAACTCCTCATCTCGTTCTCCTTCCTCACTCCAAAAAGGCAGTCTTCCTAATTCCAGCCATCTCTCCTGTATTGTATTCCTTAATTTGCTTACATTGTAACACAAAACCATGTAATATTTAACATTTTGGGTCTGATTAATTTACTGGACATTATGATCTCCAGATTCATCCTTTTTCAACAAATGACTGTTTATGGCTGCATAATACTCCAATACCGTACAGTATATATTCCGTGTTTTATCTGTTTGCCAGTCAATGAGTATTATGGCTCATACTATGGTTTTCTGTTTGAATTGAGCTGCTGTAACCATGAGTACATGCGAATCAGTGAGTCTTTGTGACCTGGATTGATGCTGCACCTTTTTGCTTTTGTTATGTGACCCCTTGGTGATCCTGTGACTGGACTGACACTTTATTGAGACTGGTAAGTAAGACTCCAGTTGCTTCGCTATTCTTTTTACTTAGTTTATTTTGTATTCAAATCAGTTAGTCAATTCACAACCACTAGGAAATGATGAGTTTTGTGCTTCTGTTTATGCTTGAATTTTTAAAATCTAAATTAGTTAAATTTTAGAGTTTAGCTGAAAACTTTCATTCTGTGTCTGTAGGGTCTTATGTCTGTAACTCAGAAACACTTTCATTTCTTAATGCATGTTAGTATTTTCCCACCTCTGATGGGATCACCAAATTAGATTATAGTCTATTAATGAAACCCTGTTCTGATGGGTCTATAGGTAAAAACATAATTCAACATTTGTAAAATTCCTAGAAATTAGAGAAATGGAATCTTTAATAATTTCAATTTGAAAGAAGTTATGATTTTAGAATGTTTTATGATTTTAGAATGTATCAATTTGAAAAAGTTATGATTTGAAAATGTTTTAAGAATCAAATTCATGTGATTTAAGTCAGTCTTTAGCAAACAAGACTAGTTTAATAGTAAATAAAAATATATTCTGTCTTCTCTGTCACTGGTACTAGGTAAAATACAAATGTCCATTTTGATTCTATTTGGGTGTGTTCTTCTTAAATTTATAGATTAACTCACTGAATAAGCTGTTGCAATACTTCTAAATGTTTAAGATTATGAAGTACAACTGCATTTCACCAAAACTGAATTATTATCCTGACAAATCTTATTTCAACAGTCTTATGTCACCTTGAAGATATTTTCCTGGATAGTTTTTAGGTAACAATATCTTTGGCTTGATACCAAATTGAATTAATAGATATTCTTTAGGTACACAGGCTGCTTATAAGTAAAACAGAATACTAAAATGTTGCTAACCCTAATTTAAATTTATATACTCTTACTTTATTATCATATCCTATGTAGAGGATATATATGTTTGGGATAATGTAGGCTATGTTTATTTTGTTACTTTGAGAAATTTTACAATATGGAGTATTACAGGAAAGGAATTTTATTTCTTGTTCTCAAAGCTGGCTAAGGTTTGATGAATTTACTTATAATATATATTATATTAAATAATTAATCAAAAAAGCTTTAGTACAAAGTATACTGATGTAAGACTTCAATTTTTCTCTCTGGTATAATGATAATATTTCCTTGAATTACGGGTTTGATCCTTACAAGAGCTTGTGCAAGTTATTATTTACATTCCATGGAATCTGCCTAATCCACAAAGTCTTATGCTTACCAGAGTAGTCTCCTGCTGCTTCTGTTAACTCTGTTACAACCTTGAATATTTATGAAAACTCAGATTTCTTACTTAGAAAAACGTGAAGCCTCTTTAAGTCATACTATCTCCTATGGTTTTTTCAAAAGCCTTTATTCTTACTTTGGTTAAATAGGTAAATCTAGTAAACCCCAGTTCCACATTTATCAAATATTTCAATGACCTAAAGACTTTTTATATTTTATTGTTCTCAAATAAATTTCTTTTTTTTTTTTTGGTACCAAGAGTTGAGCTCAGGACCTTGCACTTGCCAGGCAGGAGCTTGTACTGCTGAACTAGATCCTGGGTCCTCAAGATAAATTTTAAATAACTTTTGCAAACTACACATGTTTTTTTGAGATTTAAAAATCACAAGAGTTATGCTTCCGCCTGATAAAGTTAGGGTTATCAGACCTAATTATTCACTATTTAATCATCAAATATTAATAAGCTTTGAAGAGCTACAAGGTTTGGCCACTTTTTTTTGGTTTTGAATGTGGTGCTCTTGAAGCCCGTGGCTTCACAGGGGACTAGTGTTGTTTGCTAGTGGTTCACACTCAGGCTTGAATCCTGCTCGGAGAACCTTTACCTGAGGTCTGTGCTACAGTCTTGGTCGTTCACTGTGTACCCAATGCATTCATGGTGCTGTGTGTCAGGGTTACGATTTGCTATATCTGGAGTATTCTTTTTTATACATTTCTATGGGTCAGATTTAATATTCACTCTTCTTTGAAAATGGGGATAGTTCTGAAGCTTCCCTGAAAGCCCTTGAAATAGACATACTGGGTGGTTTTATCTTCTCCACAGAGAATTGTGTCAGAGGTTCCTGGAACAATGCCATGCCAGGCATGTCTGGACACGTGCTTTGATGGCCTAATTTCAACAATCTAAAGACTGCCAGGGGCACAAACCAGGAACCCAAAGGCTAGCTGAGAAGCAGGTGAGTTAATGAGACTGTTAGCTGAGATGGAGGAGAAACAAGAAATGCTTCCATGATGGGTCCAGAGAACTGCAATATTGTTTATGTTTGAATGCTTTGGTTTCCAGATATACAAGAAAGTCCTCTCCTAAATCTTCTATCATCCAAAACAATTTGGTGGACTGTACTTTTATAAACTAATATAAAATAAACAATATCTTATATTTCCTCATCTTTCTGGAATTCCAAAACTCATTTTCTCGGCAACCTGGTTATTTTCATATACCTAAGAAGAGTCTCTTCTTTTTAAGAGGGCGCTGTTGGAAACATTGGTAACACACCAAGACTGGAGTTTATTGCACACCTGTTGTCAGCAAAGGGAGTGGACCCTTCCTACCTCTCATTCGCAGGTCTCAGCATTTCAGAGAACGGAGCCTGGGTTTGTCAGCAAGGCTGAGAAGCTGCTTGATGTGAGTCAGATCCTAACCAATTCCAGGAACAGAGTCAGGGAGAGGGGCCGCTGTCCCAAGGGAATCATAGGCTAAAACAGGGTGTGTCTCCAGAAAACAGGAAGTGCACTTCCAGAGCAGGGATGCCGGGCAGGTCTCTAAGACATTCTAGTTGAAGGGTAAGTCATGTCACCATAATTTCATAAGGGGTTTTCCATTTTCAGTTATCTGGAGATTCTTCTTGTTGCCCAGAAGTAGATGCTGCATGGAGTTGCTACTGAGGTTTCCTCTATTTCTGGGTGGTGTTTGGTGTGACAGACATTCCAGACAGAGGCGGCAGGCTTTCTTGAGATATAATTTATATACCATAAAATTTTACTTCTTGCAGTGCACAGGTCATGGTTTTTAATGTAGTTACCATCATTGTACTTTTGGGATTGCAATTGTAGTTACCATCATTGCAATTTTGGGATATTTTCTTCATCTAGAGAAAGAGTGTGTTATAGTTTAGAAGTTAATGTCTCAGTCAAACAGTCATGGAGTTTGGAAGGTGGTTGGAACATGGGAGTGCCAAACTGACTTGCTGTTAGGAGGCAGGGTCGGGTGGCTGTGGGTCACTGCAAGTGTGACCTGGAAGAATATATTCCTCCTGGCAGCTCCTCCCTTGGTATGGGCAGCTTTCCTCTGCCATGCTGTTTTTGCCTTGATGCCACTGACCACAAGACAAACTCAAACCACAAGACAAACCTCTCTCCTTTAAATTGTGGGTGTTGGAAATTTTGTTGCAGAGACAGGAAAATGACTCAGAGAGAGCACAAGTGCACTGGCAGCTCTTTCTGCTTTCCTCACGGGAATGAGGCACACAGGAGTGGGCTTTGGCAACCATCTTCTCCCGCTTGTGTAATGTGTTTAAGTTTCCTTCGTGTTACAGCTTGTGCCAGTATTTTATTTTTTGTCAAATAGTATTCACTTGCAAAAATGAAGCACCTTTCATTTGTATATTTGTCAGATGATGGACGTTTGATTTATTTAGCTTGTTTTTTTTAGTTTATTAATGAATTGTATTTGTTTATTAAAATACCTACACATCAAAACAACTTACTGCCTTCTCAGGAGAGATAGACTTCACTGCTTGACGTAATTTAAGAATCCTTTTAAAGCTTTTTAAAAAAGATGTTATCTACAGTCTCAGAGCATTAACAGCAAAGTTACAGCATAGGGGAGAAGTAACTTATCCCTTTTACCTTCGTTTGCCATATTATTATATGTTCGTTTAATTGTGATCATCTCAGTGTCACTTTTTTCTTGACAGAAGAAATCTGAGTAAATAAGGTTTAAGTGTTTATAAAATTGTGATGTGTCTTTGCTGTGCTCTCACTCGGAGAATGGGCATATATTTGGCTTCAAGGATGTTTTGTGTCCATAGAGGAACATTAAAACTTTAGGTGCTTTGGTATTTGTAATAAAAATTTGAATTTCTAAAGCAAACACACAACTTGATGGTTTTCTAAGAGCATCATTTTCTATCTAATTGCTAGATTTGTATATTTTTTTGCAGAGATAGTGTAGATGTTTCTTATAAATATTTAGGAGAAAATACCTTTAAGATACACTAATTTAATTGCGCTTGTGCCATTTTCTGTCAGTCACCAAGCAATGTCTGTGCATAAACTCTCACAATAGTTTCTCTTCTTTGCATTATAACCCAGGCTGTGCTCAATCTTCTTGGACCAAAATCAAGCAATACCTTTATAAAATGAAAAATTTTAAGTACAGGTAGTTACAGTATTTTGGCTTAATTGTGGCCCAGTAACAAAACAGTACCTATTTTCATTCATAAAAAGAAACTCATAAAAACACTCACCAAAAATATAGTCTCTAAAACATTTTGATTGAGAGTTTACATGGACTATGACATTTAAAATTCTATTCCCAACTGGGCATGGTGGCACACACCTGTAATCTCAGCATTTGAGAACCTGAGGCAGGAGAATCTCCATGAGTTCAAGGCCAACTTTAACTTCAACTGTCTCAAAAAAACTCAGGAAAATAAGTAAATAAATAAAATTCTGTCCGTCTCTTAACCAACTAAGTTTTTATCAGTGTGACTATGAATAGCTATTTTAAATAAAAAAAAGAATAAAAAGAATTTGTAGAAAGGTAAGAAAAGTGTAAACTTTTATATGCTAAGGGAACAATGCCAAAACTTACTGTAAATGTAGTGATTACTGCGTCTAAATCTTCCATTTTAGTGGGAAATTGCACTTTACTTCCTTCCCATAGTTTCCTTAAATAGCTACACTTTCTATGACTTTTGTAGAACCCAAGGCCTCTCCTGCCCAATTTCCGCTCAATGCTGGGTGTCTTGCCAACGCCAGCACAGAGCCAGTTTCCCCTTTTAGCCTTCCTTGGGTCTCCTGTCCTTCAAGGGCGCCCTTTCTGATGATATGTGAGGAACACAGATGTTCCTTACCTGGGTTTATGAAGCCTGGGCCATAACTGAGGGGTGACACTGTGACTGTTAGTCCATTCCCGTCATCAAATGCCTGCCCATTCTCCAAGGGAAGGAGAGCATATTCTGTCTTCAAATTTCCCTTCCTAGGCTGTCTCCTACCCTCTGTACCCTTGGCCACCTACTGTTTGGTGTCCATTTTCCTATGCACAAAAGTGCTTCTAACCTACATTTCACTAACAGATTTCAGCAACACCATTTTGGTGTGGCTGCTCCCATAATCATTTGCTCAGGAACTCTGGACACTGGTGAACTCTTAGAAAGTTTAAGTACGGCGATAGAACAAGTAACCTTGTGATTTTCTATGCTGAGTCATGAATCATATTCTGGCTATTTTCTGACTATAGGAGATTTTGAACTGACTGTATGCCTCAGTTCTTAGGCCTTCTATTTGGTGCTGAGATACTATCTTCATTCTCATTTCTGCAGCTTCTGCTTCATGCTTTCCTTCCACAGACGTGTACATGGTGCCAGGATAACGTATCTCCTATTAAAATGAGGAGTGGTGCTTTCCATCTTTGGAGCATTTTGTGAATGTCAAACACTGGTCATTCTCATGTTATACATACAGCAGTCCTGGGAAGAATCTCCTGTCATCCCTGAGGCTCTTATAAGGGAGTGCCCAATATCACATGCAGAAATACATTTACCAAAAAGCTATTGAATCTTTTGTTTTAGGGCCTCTCTGTTTTAGAAACCTATACCTAAGCCCTGCACCTAACTTTGTATTCATAATGTTATATATGTTTTTTTCTTAAAGAGGACTTGCATTTTGAGAATTATGTCCCCAAGTCACACATTTGATGGTCATGCTAGGCAGGGTGGGCTCAGGCCAGCCATTGCCCTTCTCTCTCTGTGTGTGGTGGGTTTTCTGGAAGGGACAGGGGCTGCTAACCTCACTGGTACCTGGTTTGCCAGGCGGGCAGTGGTGGCCACCTTTTGTACTGGTCCCTCCTGCAGAGCTACAGGCATCTCAGAAGTAGGGGTCAAATTTGGATTTGAGTTCAAAAATACACTCTTGAAATCGATTGTCCACGTAATAGTCCTGAGCACTGTGGAGCTTTTGATGTGTCTTTTGTGATAGAAGCTGAATGTTTTTCAGAGTCACAAAGAGCTGAGAGCTCCAAGGATTCAGAACATGCATTTCTAATGTAAATGACCACAAGATGAAGCCATGGTGACTGCAGACCTGGTTCCTGTCACAGAAGAGAGGGTAAATGGTCAAGCGGCTGCTGCAGAGTTCAAGAAGGGGAGGAGCTGGTTAGGAAGCTGTGGTGTGACCTGGAGAGGGGGCAGGGTCTGGCCATGATCTGTCTGCTCTGCACAGTGCTGGAGTCCAGGATACAGAGCAAGCAGTAGAGAGGAGACATTTGGAGGGTGGCAACTGCTGCCTGCTCCCCAAGAATGTTCAGGGATATCAGAAGACTGGCAGGGTTCATTTGGTCTGGGAAAATTCATTTTGAGAAGGGAATAAAAAAGACATGGATTTTCATTATTTTTCCTGCTTATCTAACCTATAGTTAAAACTTGAAGTGCTGGGTCGTTTTTGCTTTTGTTCTATTTTTCTGTATTGGGATTGTGCCCTGGATCTTTGCACTAAGCTATACCTCCAGCCCTTCTTTATTTTGGTATAAAGTCTTGCTAAGTGCCAAGGCTGGGTTCAAACTTTCAGTCCTCCTGCATCAACATTCTAGAGTGGAGGGATTCCAGGTATGCATCACCATGCAAAACTTTGAGTGTCTTTTAAATTGTGGAATCAGATCAACCCACAGCTGGAAAACCTTGCTGAAATAAAAGACAACTCATAGATTCACACACCACTGAATAGGTATTAAAAAAAACTTCTTTAGTTTACACATTAAGAATTGCATTAACTTTATTTGGCTAAGGATATATGAAATATCTTCTAGGAAATGAATCACAGTTTTCTGTCCAGATATTTATGACTTTACTCTTGGGAATAAGATTAGCAATGTTCTGGAGCTTGAGTCACCATCAGATTTAACTGTATTGTTCTAAAGGATGATAAGTTATGCGAGTGTGTCTTCTGATCTTCCCAAAGACCATCAGAGAATCTGTCTCTCTCCTGTAACTGTCTTCATGTAACTGTCCAGTTTAATTTTTTCATGTCTATTTGTGCCCTGGACTATAAGGTGCTCTTTTTCTGACTGCCACTCTCCACTGACCCTCATTTGTAAGAAATTGTTCCTGTGCTAAGATCCTGTTAATTCTGGTGTGGTTGCCAGTAGTGGGGTTCTGCTGCATCACTCGTAGGGGTCTCTGGGACATTCTCTTGTTGGCATAATCTATTGGGGAAATCCATTTTTTAATTTACAACTATAAAAGTCCTAATCTGCACAATAGCTGTTCTCTAGGAATGATTATGGCAGCCATGGTACTCACAGTGAGAATACAGCAGTACCAGCTAATCCTTCTGGGACTTTCACTGGACAGCAGCCAGTGTGCTCAGTGATTTATAATTATGGTTTCAGTTAGTCTCCAGGACAAGCTCTGTCAAATAACAAGTGAGGCCAGACAATTTGCCAAAGGCCACAGATCAAGTGAGCAATAGTTCCAGAACCTGCTTGATTTTGGGTGCTCTTTTCATTTTATTCACCACACCATCCTCACCCCAACATACTACACGTTAGTAGACTCTTCCTGCCCCTTAGAAATGAACAGCCATCGCTCTGGATCTTCACTGGGTGGCAGGGTTGTGCTTTTGCTTCATTTGGTTTTCAGGGTGTTCCTGTCCACAGGAATGCCCGTGGGTAAGTGGCCAGTAGATGGCACCATACTAAACAATTGCTGTGCTGGGAGAAGTCTGTGTTGCCTAAAGGAAAGACAGACATAAGCTACCATTTTGAAACATGTTGCTTATTTGTCATGGGGATCCTGCAGTATAAATACTCTGACCATTTTACAGACAAGGAAACAGAGGCAGAGAGAGGTTTGACAATTGGCCCATATTCCCATGTTTGTTTATTTTTAAGCTTCTGTGAGTTATTTTATCTTATTTTTAAAATACGTGTTTATGTTATTGTGCAGGATTGGCACACATACATAACACATTTTGATTCCTTTTTAAAAATTTCCTTTTACTTTCTTGTCTGCCCATCTCCTTCTATCTCTTGATAACCTTCCCACTTGAGAAAGATCTATCTCCTTATTTGCTATCATGTTTTATTTTGCTCTTTATTTATAATTTGGATTTCTTATGTAAAAGAAACTATGTGATATTGAAGCTTGTGTGTCTAATTATTTTACTTAACATTATGGTTTCAAGATGCCTCCATTTTCCTGTGTTGTTTATTTAAGTTACAGTTTCATGTATGCTGAGAAAAACGTATATTCTGCTGCCAGTGTGTGGAACACTCTGGAAATATGTATTAAGTCTATTTGTTCAAAGATTTTTTTCAACTCTGATTTTTTTTTTTTTTTTTTTTTTGTACTGGGGATTGAACTCGGGACTTTGTGCTTGCCAGGTAGGAGCTTATGCTGCTGAGCTAAATCCCCAGCCCAAACTCTGATATTTCTTTGATGAGTTTTTGTCTACTTGATTACCTATTTGTGATAGTAGGCTATTGAGGTCCTTCATTATAATTGTATTTGTGTTTATCTGGTCTTTCATATCCAGTAGTACTTGTTTTATAAATTGGGTGCACTGTTGTTTAGTGCATATATGCTAATGATTATTGTCTGTTCCTATTGGATTATTCCTTTAACTAATATGTAGTGACATTGTTTGTTTCTTTCAATCAATTTTGGCTTGAAGTCCGCTTTGAAAATAAGATAGGTACTCCTGCTTGTTTTCATGTTTCCGTTGCATGGAATACTGTTTTCCATCCTTTGATGTTTAGTCTATGAGCTTCTTTTTGCATTAAGTATATTTCTTGTATAAACAATAACATGCTCAGTCACCTTATCTTTGAGAAAGGAGCCAAGTACATTCACTGGGACAAAGAGCCCATTTAATATATGGTGCTAGAAAAACTGGATTTCTCAGGGGTAGGCTGCCGGGAACCTCCACCGAGGGCCCGCCCTTCCATGAGGAACTCAGCACAAGCCCACCTCAGGGCAGGGCTGCCCTTAACCTCCACCAAGGGCCCACCCTGCCACCAGGAACTCAGCCCAAGTCCACCTCAGGGTTGGGCTAACCTTAACCTCCACTGAGGGCCTGCCCTGCCTCCAGGAACCCAGTGCAGCCTGCCTAAGAGCAGGGCTGCCCTTAACCTCCATCAGGGCCTGCCCTGCCATCAAGAACATTGAGGAGACCCACCCAAGACTGAAAACTGCCCTAGACTGCTACAGATGGGCCCGCCCTCCCACCTGGAACATCAGAAGATCTTAGGGGGATCCAGTTAGTGTGAGAAAATTTTGAACTTTGCTCCCAGGTGGAGAACTTTGGACTACACTGGATTGACTGTATCAATGTGGTGAGTATACCCCTAAAATAGAGGTGTATAGGGGATAAATAGGGCCAGTAGTAAAACCCCCTACAATTAACTGTAAGACTTTGGTGGGTCTGAAAAGAGTCTGTGTGATCCCCTTCTACACATAGAAAACACCAGGCAGAGTGAAAATAACAAAATGAAAAAGCAAATTGCAGTCTCAAACATATAGTTCACCAGAAGCAAGTATAGGAGACATTGAAATAGAGGACCCTAAAATTAATACACTGGGAATATCTGAAAAGATAGCCAGTGAAATAAAAAAAACCCAAAAAACAAAAAACAACTGCATTAGGCTATAGAGGAAATCAAATTAGAAGTAGTCTCCCATGTAAAGATAGAAATAACAACTTTAGTAAAGGAGTTGTTGAATGCAGCTAAAGAAGAAATAGAGAAAAAAGTACATGAACATGGGAAACTGATTGAAACTTTGAATGAACAATATGGAAAACAAGCAGAATTCATGAAACAAACTCAAAGAGACATCCAAGAAACAAAAAATTCTATTGAAAGCATGCAAAATCACCTAAAGGAAGCTGAGGATAAGATTATGGACCTTGATCACAATTAGTGATCAGGAAAGGATAGAGCTTTTAAAAATAACAAAGCAGCATGAAATGACAATCTAGAAGATTCATGATGATGCCAAGAGCACCAATGTAAGAATAATAGGCATTAGCAAAGACACAGGAGTACAGGCAAATGACATACATAAAGTATTTACAGAAATAATAGCAGCAAATTTCCCAAACATGGGGAAAGAATCTGATATGCAGATAAGTGAGGCATATAGAATACCAAACAGTCACAATCAATGTAAATCTACACCCAGGCACATAATAATTAAGATCTCAGACATACAGCATAAAAACAGAATATTAAAAGCTGTCAGAGACAAGACACACCTCAACTATCAAGGAAAGCCCATTAGAATCATGGAAGACTTTTCAGTACAAGCCCTCAAGTCAAGAAGAGCTTGGAGTGAGTTATTTCAAGCCCTGAAAGAAAACAACCTTAAACCCAAACTGATGTACCCAGCAAAACTTTCATTCAAATTTAATGGAGAAACAAGATACTTCCATGACAAAGAACAACTGAAGAAATTCATGTCCACCAAACCAACCCTAGAAAGAGTACTGAAAGACATACTAAACAGAGATAAAAATGACCACAATCCCCAAAACAACAACAGAAAGAAACCACCAGGTAGGATAAGCAATTAAATAAGAGGAAAAGCAAAAAGAAACAACTGGAACATAACATGGCAAAGTCGAGCCAGTACATATCAGTGCTATCCATAAATATAAATGGCCTCAATTCACCTATAAAAAGAAATGGACTGACAGAATGGATCAAAAAACATGATGCCACAATATGCTGCACACACGAAACACATCTGACCCAAAAGGGAATTCATAGGTTTAAAAGTCAAAGGATGGAAAACAGTATTCCATGCAACAGGAACCCAGAAAAAAGCAGGGGTAGCTATTCTATTCGCAGACAATGTGAACTTTAAACCTAAAATGATTACAAGAGATAGAGAAGGTCACTACATACTTGTTAGTGGTAAAATTCAAGAGGAAGAACTAACAATTATAAATATATATGTGCCAAATACAGGAGTAACACTATATAAGACAGATAATAATGGACATGAAAAAGCAAATACACAAGAACACAATTATAACAGGAGATCTTAACAGCCCATGGTCACAAAGAGATAAATCAACTAGATAAAAAGTCAGCAAAGAAATAACAGAACTGAATCATACCTGTGAGCAATTGGACTTAGTAGATGTTTATAGAGTGCTCCAGCCAACCACATCAGAATACACATTTTTCTGAGCTGCACATGAGACATTCTCCAAAATAGACCATATATTATCCCATAAAACATTCTTAAGTTAATGCAAATCATGCCATGCGTGGTATCTGACCATAGTGCACTGAAATTGTAAATTAATGGCAAAAGAAATTGCAAAACCTGCATAAATACATGGAAATTATATAACAGCCTTTTGAACAATCAATGGGATGCAGATGAAATTAAAGAAGAAATAAAGCAATACCTACAATTCAATGAAAATATAGAAACAACATACTGTAATCTGTGGGACACAATGAAAGCACTCTTAAGAGGGAAATATATAGCAATAAACTGTCATAACAAGAAAACAGAATGAGCACAAATAAACAACCTGATGCTCCATCTCAAGTTTCTAGAAAAAGAAAAGCAAGCTAAACCCAAAGCTCATAGAAGAGAGGAAATTGTAAAGACTAGAGCAGAAATCAATGCAATTGAAACTAAAAACAAAAAACAAAACAAAACAAAATGAACAAAAAAAATACAAATAATTAGTGAATGAAAAAGCTGTTTTTTTGAGAGAATCAACAAAATTGACAAACCCCTGGCTAACCTTATCAAGAGAAAGAAAGAAAAAACCCAAATTCATGCAATAAGAACTGAAAAGGAAGAAATTACTACAGACCCCATGAAAATTCAAAAGATCATGAATACCTACTTTGAAAATCTCTACACACATAGAGTGGAAAACACAGAGGAAATGGACAGATTTCTAGAAACATATGAACTACCAAAGCTCAACCAAGAAGATAGAACAATTTTGAACAACCCAATATCAGCTATTGAAATTGAAAATGTAATTAAAAACTTACCAACAAAGAAAAGCCCAGGGTCTAGATGGATTCATAGCTGAATTCTACAAGAAATTTAGAGAAGATTTGATGCCAGTACTCCTTAAACTCTTCAATGAAATTGAGAAAAATGCAGTCCTCCCTAAATCATTCCTGGAGGCAAGTATTACTCTGATACCAAAACCAGAGAAAGATGCAACCAAAAAAAGAGAACTATAGGCCAATCTCACTAATGAACATTGTTGCAAAGATTCTCAACAAAATACTGGCAAATAGAATGCAGCAAATCATCAAGAAGATTATGCATCATGACCAAGTGGGGTTCATTCCACGAATACAGGGATGGTTTAACATACACAAATCAATAAATGTAATACACCACATCAACAGAGCCAAAAACAAAAACCACATGGTCATCTCAATAGATGCAGAAAAAGCTTTTGACAAAGTCCAACACATGTTCATGATAAAAACCCTTCAGAAACTCGGAATACATGGCATCTACCTCAACCTTATAAAGGCCATCTATGACAAACCAACAGCCAACATTATACTAAATGGACAAAAACTGAAAGATTTCACTTTAAAATCAGGAACAAGACAAGGATGTCCAGTATCACCACTCCTTTTCAACATAGTTCTGGAAACACTAGCCAGGGCAATCAGACAAGAGAGAGAAATAAAAGGAGTAAAGAGAGCAAAGGAAGAAGTTAAATTATCACTATTTGCAGATGACATGACACTCTATATAGAAGACCCAAAAGACTTCATTAAAAGACTGCTAGAGGTAATAAACAAGTTCAGCAGTGTAGCAGATACAAAGTCAATGCTCAAAAATCAATAGCATTCCTGTACACAAACAAAAAACTCACTGAGAGAGAAATTATGGAAATATCACCCTTTACAATAACATCTAAAAAAATGAAATACTTAGGAATCAACCTAACTAAAAATGTAAAAGACCTATATGCTGAAAATTATACTACACTGAAAAAGGAAATGGAAGAGGATATTAGAAAATGGAAGGACATTCCTTGCTCTTGGTTAGGAAGAACAAACATTGTGAAAATGGTCATACTCCCAAAACTGTTATACAGATTTAATGCAATCCCAATCAAAACACCATTGACATACCTCATAGATCTAGAGAAAACACTACTAAAATTCATCTGGAAACAGAAGAAACCTAGAATAGCAAAGGCAATTCTAGGCAACAAAAGCAAGGCAGGAGGCATCTCAATTCCTGACTTGAAACAGTACTATAAAGGCACAGTGATCAAATCAGCTTGGTACTGGCAAAGAAATAGACCTGAGGATCAATGGAACAGATTAGAAGATGCAAGCACAACTACAAAGACACTCAGCCACCTGATATTTCACAAAGGGGCTAAAAATGTTCACTGGAAGAAGGATAGCCTCTAATAAATGGTGTTGGAAAAATTGGCTCTCCACTTGCCAAAGACTGAAACTAGATCCATGCATATCACCATGCACAAAACTAAAGTCTAAATGGATCAAAGACCTCAATATTAAAACAGAAACACTAAATCTACTGGAAGACAAGGTAGGTAGAAGTCTTGGAGACAAATGGGTAGGCAGAGAATTCATGAACAAAACGCAAACTGCCCAGGAAATACTTCAAAGAATCAACAACTGGGATCTCACATTATTGAAAAGTTTCTGCACTTCAAAGGAAATCACCAACAGAGTGAAAAGAAAACCAACAGAGTGGGAAAAAAATTTTAACCAGCAGCCCCTCAGACAAGGGACTTGTGTCCAGAATATATAAAGAATTGAAAAACCTCAAGCCTCCCAAATTCAAAGACCCTCTCCAAAAATGGGCATCTGAGATGAACATACAGTTCTCAGAGAAAGATATACAAATGGCAAATAAATACATGAAGAAATGTTCACCATCACTGGTCATTTGAGAAATCCAAATTAAAACAGCATTGAGATTTCACCTTACTCCGGAAAGAATGGCTGCCATCAAGAAATCAACTGATAACAAATGTTGGTGAGGCTGTGGGGAAAAAGGAGCACTGCTCCACTGTTGGTGGGAATGTAGACTGGTGCAACCATTATGGAAATCCATATGCAGAATTCTCAGAAGACTAGGATTGGAAGCCCCATTTAATCCAGCTATCCCCCTTCTGAGTATTTTCCCCAAAGAACTGAAAAGTTCATATCACAGTGATATATGTGCACCGATGTTCATAGCTGCACAATTTGTGATAGCTAAATCCTGGAAACAACCAAGATGCCCATCAACTGCAGAGTGGATGAAAAAGATGTGGCATTTTTATACCATGGAATATTACTCAGCTATAAAAAGGATGATCTTGAGGCCTTCATAGGCAAATGGAGACAATTTGAGACTATCCTCATTAGTGAAATAAATAAGAATCATATTTATAAATATCATATTGTGTCTCTAGTGTAAAAAGTAAATAAGAACTACAAGAGTAATAAAACCAAAATGTGTAATTGCTATTGTAAAAAAAAGAGGAAAAGAAAGTTCTCTAAGAGATATAACTGCATGTATGTTTGAGTGTGTAAAATAGATGACCATATTGCTGAATCTTTGTTGGATCTTTGAGCAGAACTGTTTGTAGCCTGACTGAATATTTACTATGTACCCTTTAACTTAGTAAGTTGAACAACTACATCCAGCATGACAGTATGTAGTTTATAAATTACTGATTTCTTAGTGGAGCTTTTTCTCATTCTCCTTTTTCTTTCTTTTAGAATTCTGTATTGTTACTTCCCTTTTTTCTGTTTTGGTTTTTTTCCTTCTCTTTAAATAAAATTTTAAAAATGTGTAATTGCTATTTAAAAAAAAGAGGAAATGGGAAGCATTATAAAAGATATAGCTGCATGTATGTTTAGATGTGTGGGATTGATGACCATATTTCTAGGTTCTTGTTGGATTGTTGAACAGATCTGTTTGCACTCTCACAGCTTGAGTGTCCACTTTGTGTGCTTCAATTCTGTAAGTTCAATAACTATTTCTAAAAGAACAATATGTAATTTATCAACTAGTGATTTCTTACTATTTATCTTCTTTTCTTGAAATTCTGTAATATTTCTACCTTTTTCCTGTTTTTTTCTCTTTAAAAAAAAACTGGATTTCCACATGCCAAAAACTAAAATTAGACTCATGTCTATCATGATACACTAAACTAAAACTGAAATGGATTGAAGATCTAAATATTAAAACAGAAACACAGATTCTGCTGGAAGAGAAATAAAACTCTTGAAGACATAGGTGTAGGGAAAGATTTCATGAACAAAACTCCAGTGTCATAGGAACTATCACAAAGTATCAATGACTAGAATTTCATCCTATTGGGTTCTATTAGTTCTTGGAAAAGAACAGTTAATACTCATAAGATTAGATAAATTTTGCATATCTATATCTGGTAATCTAAGCATCTCTTTTGGAGATAAGAATAGGCAGTATAACAACCATTGTTAAATTCTTATCATCTAGCCAGGGATACAGCTGAGTGGCAAAGAGCATGCCTTGCAAGCTCAAGGTCATGATAAAAACAAAAACAAAAAAACAACAACCTATTACCTTGTTTTGAAAGCCTATATTGTTATCGTTT
Source organism: Hydrochoerus hydrochaeris (assembly GCA_004027455.1). Taxonomy (NCBI): domain Eukaryota; kingdom Metazoa; phylum Chordata; class Mammalia; order Rodentia; family Hydrochaeridae; genus Hydrochoerus; species Hydrochoerus hydrochaeris. The sequence goes on from PVLA01009088.1 coordinate 60,458, forward strand.
TGAGGTTTGTGTTGTTGTTGTCTCTTTGTTTTTTGTTTTTTTGTATGTGTTTTCCCCTTCTTTTTTTTTTTAAAGCTTTTGCACAGCAAGAGAAATCATCAACATAGTGAAAAGTCAACCCACAGAGAGGAAAAAAATTTTACCATGTAGTCCCTCAGAAAGAGAATTTACATCAAAATCATATAAAGAATTGAAAAGGCCCTTTCCACCACATGCCCAGTGTGGACAGAGAAAACCAGAAGATCCAGTTCTGCCTACTGGGCACTGCTATTGGAAGGCCCTTTCCTCTGCATGTCCAGTGTGGGCTGAAGGAGACAGACATATCCACTTCTGCCTGCTGTGCACTGCCACCAAAAGACCACATCCTACAGGTGGCAAGTGTGGGCAGAGAGAACCAGCAGATCCACCTTCACCTTCAGGGGCTGCCACCAGAAGACTCTTCCTGCAGGAGCAGGGACACACAGCCAGGTAAGCCCTGTGCATATGTAGGCCACCATTTGAAGCCCTTGGTTCCCTCAGACAGCCATCATGCACTAGCATAATCAGACAAACACACCACTGTGTGTCTGCCACCATCATGGGAGTCCCAGTGTAGACACACAGGCTAAAAGAAGCAGTCCCTCCTACATGCACCCCTGATCATCAGTGAAGCCCCAGTGTAGCTGCATAGGTCTGGAGAAGCCCACTCCATACTCTGCTACCTCCCTGTAAATCTGGAATTAGAGGAACTCAGGTGCTTATCCCATCTCTCTACACTGCCTAGGGGCAGCCAATGTGAGAAGTGTCTGGGACCCCACAACCAGCTTGTTGGGAGGAATCAGGAGAATGTCAAGATGAAGGAGCACAAGGCAAACTCAGACCTGTAGCCCACACACAATAAGTCTGGGAGATACAGTCATGGAAGAAAACGGGTCACATACCTGAAATCTCAGAGGATAGCAACTGAAGTAAGAAAACAACTTCATGAGATTGTAAATGCAGTCAAAGCAGAAATAATGTCTCAGGTAAAAGAAAAAACCACAAACATACTTAAAGAATTGTTCAGCAGGTCTAAAGAAGATACAGACAAAAAAGAGGAGCATAGGAAAATGATGGAAACCTTGGATGGCTGTAGAAAGGAATTACAAAGTATGAAACAGATTCAAAGAGAGGTGCAGGAAATTAAAAATTCAATCAAAAGCTGGCAAAACTGCTTGAAAGAGACTGAAGATAGATTTTCAAACCTTGAAGACAGGATTGCAGCTAGTGATTGTGAAAGGAAAGATCTCTTAAAAATAACATAGAATCAGGAAACAACAACTCAACAGCTGCAAGACGATACAAAGAAGCATAATTTAAGAGTGATAGGTATCAATGAAGAAGCAGGGGTCAACACAAATGAAATTAAAAGGATATTCACAGAAGTAATAGAAGCAAACTTCCCAAACATGGGAAATGGGTCTGGCATGCAGATAAGTGAGGCATATAGGACTGCAACTAGCCATAACCAAAGTAAATCTACACCCAGACATATAATAATCAAGATCCCAGAAATTCAGCACAAGAACAGAATATTAAAAGATGTTAGACAAAAGAGACAGATCACCTATAAAGGAAAACCATCAGAATCACAGCAGACTTGTCAACACAAACCATCAAATCAAGAAGAGTTTGGAATGAAGTGTTTCAAACCATAAAAGAAAACAACTTCCAACCCAGATTGATCTACTCAGCAAAACTATTTTTCGAAATTGATGGAAAAAGAAGATACTTCCACAATAAAGAACAACTGAAGGAATTCATGACTACCAAACCAACCCTACAGAGAGGCTAAATAATATTCTAGAGAGAGATAAAGATGACCATGGTTCCAGGAATAGTAGCAGAGGAGGATCACCAAACAAGACAGGCAACTGAATGAAGGGGAAAAGTGGAGGGCCAACAACAGCAGGACAGCAGGGCAAAGACAAACCAATGTATGCCAGTTGTAACCATTAATGTAGATGGCCTCAGGCCAGCAATAAAAAGAAACACAGGGAGAGTAGATCAAAAAAGAAGATCTGTCAACATACTGTATACAAGAAGCACATCTAACTGGAAAGAAAATTCACAGACTGAAAATCAAAGGAGAGAAAACAATTGTTCCATGTGACAGGAGACAAAAAAAAAAAAATGAAAGCAAGAGTAACTTGTCCATCAACTGAAGAATGGAAAATAAAGATATAGTATTTTCATGCAGTGGGAAGCTACCCAGCTATAAAGCAGAATAATCTCAAGACTCCTGTATGTAAATGGATGCAACTGGAGATCATGTTCATGGCCAAAACAGTTTGCATGAACTCTAGCATAAGAAGCAGAAGGAGTTAATGGGATCCAAAAGCAAAATAGTTAATGTAAGAGAAAAGGGGAGGAAACACCTGGGAGGGAAAGGGGGAAACTACTGTCAATTTCTTTTTAAAATTTATTTATTTATTTATTTAATTTTAAAGAGAATAAAACAAAAGAGGACAGATCTAAGCAGATCAGCACAGAACAATGTAAGCAACACAGCACTTCACAACAAGACAATTGGATATTAACAGTAGCTATCATAATGTCTCTTTCTTTGAAATAATTGAGCTTAGCTTTACATACAATAATGTCAAACATCACAAAATAGAATAAAACCACTCAAGAGAATGAAAGTATTACAAGATATTCTGAGCCAAATAACTGAAGATGAACAACAGCTACTGTATTATCTCATTTTCCATAAAAAATTTGTTCATACTATCATACATATTAAAATCCAATAAGACACAACATGATAGAACCAATGGTAATAGAAAAATAAAAGCATGGTAGGACTTCAGAGCAAGATGATATTAAATCAACAATGGCTGCCATATTATCTTTTCTTCAAAGTAGCTATTCATACCATCACATATGTTAAGATCAAACAAAACAGAATAAAACCATTCCAACCAATGAATGAAAACATAAGACTTCAAAGCAATATAACGGTGAACCATGATTACCATAAAATATTCTGTACCATTACCATTTCTTACACTAGGGACACTATATGGTATTTATACATGTGAGTTTGATTTATTTCACTTATGAGAATGGATTCAAGTTGCATCCATTTATTTATAAATATCTCAGTGTGATCATTATTTAAAGCTGAGTAGTACTCCATTGTATAAAAGTACCAAAAGTTTTTATCCATTCCTCAGTTGATGGGCACTTAGGTTGTTTCCAAGATCTGGCTATTACAAATTGTGCTGCTATAAACATGGGTATACATATATCACTGTGGTAAGATGTTTTCAGTTCTGGGAATGTGCCTAAGAGTGGAATAGCTGGGTCAAATGGGACCTCCAACCCCAGCTTTTTGAGGAATCTCCAGATTGACCTCCATAGTGGTTGCATCAATCTACACTCCCACCAACAATACAGAAGAGTTCCTTTTCCTCCACAGCCTCTCCAGCATTTGCTGTTGGTAGTTTTGTTGATCCTGGCCATTCTTTGTGGACTGAGATGGAATCTTAGTGTGGTTCTAATTTGCATTTCTCTAATGACCAATGATGATGAACATTTTTTCATGTATTTATTTGCCATTCATATTTCTTCATCTGAGAACTGCATGTTCATCTCAGATGCCCATTTTTGGATTGAGACTTTGAATTTCAGGGGTCTGATTTTTAAAAATTCTTTATAAGTTCTAGACAGAAGTCCTTTGTCTGAGGAACAGTTCACTAAGGTTTTTTCCCAGTTTGTGGGTTTTCTTTTCACTCTTCTGGAGATTTCTTTGGACATGCAGAAACTCTTTAATAAGATGTGGTCCCAGTTATTGATTCTGAGAAGTATTTCCCATGCAGTTTGGTTCTTGTTCATGAATTCTCTACCAGCCCCTATGTCTTCAAGATTTTTACCTACTTTGTCTTCCAACAGATTTAGTGTTTCTGTTTTAATATTTAGATCTTTGATCCATTTAGATTTTAGTTTAGTACATGGTGACAGGCAAGGGTCTAATTTTAGTTTTTGGCATATGGATAGCCAGTTTTTCCAGCACTATCATTCTTCCAGTGGACATGCTTGGCTGCTTTATCAAAGATAAAGTGGTTGAGTGTGTTTGTAGTTGTATCTTCTAGTCTATCCCATTGATCTCCAGGTCTGTTTTTATTCCAATACCATGTTGATTTTATTATGGTAGCTTTGTAGTATAACTTCAAGTCAGGGATTGTGATGCCTCCTGCCTTGGCTTGCTGCTTAGAATTGCCTTTGCTATTCTAGGTCTCTTCTGGTTCCAGATGAATTTTAGGAGTGATTTCTCTAGATCTAAGAGGCATGTTAGTGGTATTTTCCTTGGCATTGCATTGAATGTGTATAATAATTTTGGGAGAATGGCCATTCTCATAATATTTATTCTTCCTATCCATGAACAAGGGATGTCTTTCCATTTACTGAGGTCCCCTTTGATTTCTTTTTTCAGAGTATTATAATTTTCCCTGTACAACTCTTTTACATCTTTTGTTAGATTAATTCCTAAGTATTTCATTTTTTTGGATGCTAGTGTGAAGGGTTTGTCTTCTCTTATTTCTCTCTTGGTGATTTTGTTGTTAGTGTATAAGAATGCTATTGATTTTTGAGTATTGACTTTGTATCCAGCTACCTTGCTGAATTTATTTATTATATCTAGGAGTCTTTCAATGGAGTTTTGGCAGTCTTCTATGTAGAGTATCATGTTATCTGCAAATAATGATAATTTAACTTCTTCTTTTCCTATCTTTACTCTTTTTATTTCTCTCTCTTGTCTAATAGCTCTGGCTAGTATTTCCACTACTATGTTAAACAGGAGCAGTGATAAGGGACATCCTTGTCTTGTGTCTGATTTCAAGGTAAAGGCTTTCAGTTTTTGGCCATTTAATATGAGACTGGCTGTTGGTTTGTCATAGATGGCCTTTATCATATTGAGGTAGAGGTCATCTATCCCAATTCTCTGTAAGGTTCTTATCATGAATGGGTATTGGATCTTATCAAAACTTTTTCTGCATCTATAGAAATGATCACGTGATTCTTGCTTTTGGCTCTATTGATATGGTGGATTACATTTATTGCTTTATGTATGTTGAACCATCCCTGCATGCCTGGGATGAATCCCACTTGGTCATGGTGTATACTCTTCTTGATGATTTGCTGCATCGTGTTTGCCAATATTTTATTGAGAACTTTTGCATCTATGTTCATTAGGGAGATTGGCCTGTAGTTCTCTTTTTCAGTTGGGTCTTTCTCAGGTTTTGGTACTAGAGTGATATTTGCTTCCAGGAATGACTTAGGGAGAATTGCTTCCCTTTGAATTTCAGTGAAGAGTTTGAGGATTGTTGGCATTAAGTCTTCTTTGTATTTCTTGTAGAATTCTGCAGTGAATCTGTCTGGACCTGGGCTCTTCTTTGTTGGTAGGGACTTGACTACATTTTCAATTTCATTAATAGAAATTGGGTTATTCAGCAGCTTTCCATCTTCTTGATCCAGATTTGGTGGTTCATATGTTTCTAGGAATCTGTCCATTTTTTCTGTGTTATTGAACCTATGAGAGCAGAGTTTTCCTAAATAGTTGTTCATGGATGATATTCTGTATTTCCATAGGTCAGTAGTGATTTCACCTTTTTCATTCTGTATTGCATGAATTTGAGTCTTTTCTTTCCTTTTTTAAATTAGACAGTATTGCAGCTAAGGATTATGAAAGGAAAGAACTTTTAAAAATGACAAAAAACATGAAATAAGAACTCAACAGCTTCAAGATGATGCAAAGAGAAACCATAGAAGAATGATAGGTGTCAATAAAAATTCAGGAGTCAATGCAAATGACTTAAAAAAGCATTTTAAGATGTAATAGTAGAAAACTTCCCTAACATGGGAAAAGAATCAGATATATAGATAAGTGAGGCATATAAAACATCAAACAGTCACAACCAACATAAATCTATACCAACACATATAATAATTAAGACCCCAGAAATTTAGCATTAAAACAGAATACTAAAAGCTATTAGAGGAAAGACACAACTCATCTATCAAGGAAAGCCCATTAGAATCACAGCAGACTTCTTAACACAAACTTGCAAGTCAAGATGAGCTTTTAGTGAAGTATTTCAAACCCTGAAGGAAAACAACTTTCAACCCAGACTGATGTACTCTGCAAAACTATCTTTCAAAATTGATAGAGAAATAAGATACTTCCTTGACAAAGAACAACTAAAGAAATTCATGTATACCAAGCCAACCTTAGAAAGAATACTAAAGACATGCTAGACAAAGACAAAAATGACTTTAATTCCCAGAATAAGAATAGAAAGAAATCACCAGGAAGGACAAGGAATTAAACAAGGGGGAAAAGCAGTAAACCAACAGGAAAATAACATGACAAAGCTAAGTGAGTACATATCAATCATATCCATCAATGTAAATGCCTCTGTTCACCAATTAAAAGAAATAGGTTGACAGAATGGATCAAGAAACAGGATCCAAAAATATGCTGTATACAAGAAACACACCTAACTCAAAAGGAAACTCATGGACTAAAAGTCTAAGGATGGAAAACAATATTCCATGTGACAGGAATGCAGAAAAAAGCAGAGGTAACTATTTTGTTTACAGACAATGTGAATTCAAACCAATATTGATCAAAAGAGATAAAGAAATTCATTATATGCTTGTTAGGGAGAAAATTCAAGAGGGAGAGCTCACAATCATATAAATGCACCAAATACAGCAGCACTTAACTATGTAAGATGAATACTAATAGACATGAGAAACCAAATACACAATAACACAACTGTAATAGGGGACCTTAATACCCCATTGTCACAAAGAGATAGATCAATTAGAGAGTAGGCAAAGAAATAATGAAACTGAATCAAAGCTGTGATTAAATGGACTTAGTAGATGTTTACAGTGTTTCACCCAACATCAGAAAGCACATTCTTTTCAGCTGGGAATGGGACATTCTCTAAAACAGGCAATATACAAGCCCATAGAACACACTTAAGTAAATGGAAAGGTACTGAAATTATCTCATGCATATTATCTGACCATAGTGCACTGAAGTTAGAAATTAATGGCAAAATAAATTGCAAAACCTAAGTAAACACATGGAAATTAAATAACAACCTCTTGAATAACCTATGGGCCACAGATGAAATTAAGGAAGAAATTAAACAATACTTACAATTCAAAGAAAGTGCACCTACAACATATAGAAATTTTTGGGACACAATGAAAGCAGGGCTAAGAGGGAAATATATAGCAGTGAATTGCTGTATCAGAAAAACAGAACAAGCACAAATAAACAACCTAATGCTACACTTCAAGCTTCTAGAAAAAGAATGTGAAGCCCAAAGCTCACAGAAGAGAGAAAAATTATAAAGATCAGAGGAGAAATTAATGCAGTTGAGACTAAGAAAACAATGCAAACAATTAATGAATCAAAGAGTTGGTACTTTGAAAGAATAAATAAAATTGATGAAGCTCTAGCTCATCTTTTCAAGAAAAAGAAAGAAAAAGCTCAAATTAGTGCAATAAGGAATGAAAAGGGTGAAATTACTACAGATCCCATAGAAATTCAAAAGATCATGAATACCTGCTTTGAAAGTCTTTACTCATATAGGGTGGAAAACAGGGGAAATGGACAAATTCCTAGAAACATGAATTACCAAAGCTGAATCAAGAAGATATAACACTTTTGAATAATACAATATCAGCTACTGAATTTGAAAATGTGACTTAAAACTTACCAACAAAGGAAAGCCAGGTCCTGATGGATTCGCAGCTGAATTTTATAAGAAATTTAGAGAAGATTTGATGCCAATACTTCTCAAACTCTTCAATGCAACTGAAAGAGAAGCAATCTTCCTTAACTCATTCCTGGAGGCAAGTATTACTCTGACACCAAAACCAGAGAAAGAGCCAACCAAAAGAGAGAACTATAGGCCAATCACCCTAATGAACATCAATGGAAGAGTCTCAATAAAATACTGCCAAACAGAATGCAGCAAATCATCAGGAAGATTATACAACATGACCAAGAAGGATTTATCCCAGGAATGCAGGCATGATTTAACATATGAAAACCAATAAATGTAATATATCACATCAACAGAGCCAAAGACAAAAATCACATGATCATCTCAATAGATGCAGAAAAAACTTTTGATAAAGTCCAACACTTTTCATGATAAACACCCTACAGAAACTTGCAATAGATGACATCTATCTCAATTTGATAAAAGCTGTCTATGACAAACCAATAGCCAATATCATACTAAATGGACAAAAACTGAAAGCTTTCACTCTAAAATCAGGAACTAGATAAGGATATCCATTATTGCCACTCTTATTAAATATAGTTCTGGAAAAATTAGAGCAATTATTCAAGAGAGAGAAATAAAAGGACTAAGGATAGGAAAAGAAGAAGTTAAATTATTACTATATATAATGACATGACTCTCCATAAAAGACCCTAAAATATAAAATTCCATCAAAATACTACTAGAGTTAATAAGCAAACTCAGCAGTGTAACTGGGTACAAAGTCAACACTCAAAAATCAATAGCATTCCTGTACACACACACACACACACACACACACACACAACTCACTGAGAGAGAAATTAGGGAAATAATGATTTTCACAATAGCATCCAAAAAATGAAAAACTTAGAATCAAACTAACAAAGGATATAACAGAATATATGTTGAAAATTATAGTACTCTAAAAAGAGGGTTATGGTTTGTGTGTAGGTGGTGCCCCAAGCCTCATTTAATTATAGAGCTGGCATACAGTGTAAGGGCAGGAAGAAAGCACATTTTTCCTCCTTGGCCCAGTTCACACTTGCTGTTAGTGGTGGCCATGAATGGCTTCCCCACCACATCTCTCTGCCTTGGAGCTAGTTGAGTATGGACTGAAACCTCCAAAGTATAAGAAATTAACCTTTCCTTACTTCACCTTGGGCATCAGGTATTTTGTCTCAGCAATGAGAGAAAAGTAACCAAGACAAAGGAGATTGAAGAGGATGTCAGAAAATGGAAAGCTATCCCTTGCTCTTGGTTAAGAAGAACCACCATTGTGAAAATGGCCATGCTGTCCAAAGTGTTACACAGATTTAATGCAATCCCAATCAAAACACCATTAACATACCTTGTAGATCTAGAGAAAACATTCCTAAAATTCATTTGAAAACAATAGCAAAAGAAATCCTGGGCAACAAAAGTAAGGCAGGAGGCATTACAATCCCTGACTTGAAATCATACCACAAAGTTACAGTACCAAAATCAGTATGGTACTGGCAAAAATGCAGACCTGAGGATCAATGGAACAGATTTGAAGATGCGAACGCAACTACAGAGACAGTCAGCCACCTTACTTTTGACACAGGGATCAAACATGGTCACTGGAAGAAAGATAGCCTGTTTAATAAATGGTGCTGGAAAAAATTGGTTTTCCACATGCTGAAGAATGAAACTGGACCCATATCCATCACCATGCACTAAACTAAAGTCACAATGGATCGAATATCTAAATATTAAAACAGAAGACAAGGTATGTGGAAATCTTGAAGACATAGGGTTAGGCAAAGAGTTTATGAACAAAATGCAAACTGCATGGGAAGTACTTCAAAGAATCTACAACTGAGATCTCATCTTATTAAAAAGTTTTTGCACTTCAAAACAAACCACCAACACAGCAAAAAAACTCACAGAATGGGAAAGAATTTTAAACAAAATAAAGACAAAAGACTTATATCTAGAACACTTAAAGAATTGAAAAGCATCAGGCCCCCCAAAATTCAAAGACTCAATCAAAAAATGGGCATCTGTGATGAATACACACTTCTCAGATGAAGAAATACTAATGGCAAATAAATACATGAAGAAATGTTTAACCTCATGGGTTATTTGAGAAATGCAAATTAAAAGAACATTGAGATTCCATCTCATTCTAGAAAGAATGGCTGCCATCAAGAAATGATCCAGTACCAAATGTTGGCTGGGTGACAGGGAAAAAGGAGCACTTCTTCACTGTTGGTGGGAGTTCAGCCACTGGTGCAGTGGCTGGTGCAGCCACTGCGGAAATCAGTATGGAGATTCCTCAAAAACACTAGGATTGGAAGTCTCATTCAATCCAGCTATTCCACTTTTGGGTATTTTCCCAGGAAAATTCACAATGTCATGCCACAGTGATATATGTGTGCTCATGTTTATACTAGCACAATTTGTAATAGCTAAACCTTGGACATAACCCAAATGCCTATCAACTGCAGAATGGATAAAAAGGACATATTTTTATACAATGGAATATTAGCATCAAATGGATAACCTTGAGGCTTTTATAGGTAAATGGAGGCAACTTGAGACTATTCATAAGTGAAATAAATCAAACTCACATTTGTGAATATTGTATTGTCACCCTAGTTTAAAAAAATAAACAATAATAATAAAAACTGAAAGAGTAGTAAGATCCAAAATGTACAATAGATATTATAATAATGAAAGGGAAAGTAAGTGCTCAAAAGGAAAGAACAACTGAGATAGGGGAAAGAGAAATGGAAGAAAGGAAAAGATCATATGTATGTAGGTATACACATATAACTGTATGCATGTATATGTGTGCAAGACAGACAACTATACTACTCTTCTGTTAGTTCATCAACAAGAACAGTGTGTGCTGTCATTGTTTGATCATTTTTATGTCTAGATCTTGCAACTTGAACTATTTTAAAAATAATAATATGCAATATACTAACTAGTGTTAACTTCCTACCTTTTTTTTTTGAAATTCTGTATCATTTCTGCCCTTTTTTCTGTTTGTTTTTAAAACAAAAAACCCAGAAAAATATCATGGTAATCCTTTAGGACTTGGAGTTGGGGTTTATTCATTTTGGCATCATTTTGGAAAAACAAATCCTTTGTAAAACTGAAAATTTTCATTCAGAAACTTGAAATTATTCAAGAGTCCCATCTTTCAATAATTTTTTGTATTTTTCAAAAAAATAAAAACACTAGGATTAGAGGTTCTATTTGACACAGCTAATCCTCTTCAGTGTATCTTCCTGAAAGAATTAAAAACTTCAACCAGAGTGATATATGCATACCCATGTTTGTAGCACCACAATTTGTAATAGGTAAATTTTGGAAACAACTCAAGTGCCCATCAACCAAGGAATGGATTGATGGAGATGATGAATAAGTAGTTCCGAGCAGGATTTAAAATCAACAAATTGGCTTTCTATGTCTAGTTGTGCATCTGTCCCAGGCCTAAACCCCTTATCTGGATATGGGCAGTGGAGCCATAGTAAGTGAATCTCTATGTATCACTGGTCTTAGCTGAGATCTGTACAGGACTGTAAAGGCCATGATGCCTCAAAGACAAAACAAGGCCACAGTTGAGGATGTCTGACTCCAACCCCAATTAACTAGATGAAGACTAACTGCAGCCATCTCACTCATGCTGTGAAGGTCAACCTGGAGACAAGACAGTTCTTCTAAATTAACATAATTTATTGCTTGGAGAAGTCCTTGGACTGACTGTCAAATTTCTACTCAGTTTCCTACATTTTTCTACTTGAAGTCACTCCCTTTTTTGGAGACAAAATAAATATGGGGTACCCAGAGAAGCTCTTGGTCTTAGCCCCCAGAGAATCTCAAGTTCAGTTAGAGGGTTTTGATCCTCCTGGAGCCCTAAAATCATACCACTTGTCTCTTTTATTTAAACCTTCAATATCCACTCATTTGGGAGTTTGCAGGACTTATCAGTCCATGACAATGGATAAAAGTTGTGGGCTTTCATGTGTACAGTGGAATACTACTCAGCGATAAAGAAAGGCAAACTTGAGACGTTTCTAGGTAAGCGGATGCAACTTGACACCATACTCTTAAGTGAAGTATATTTTACCCACATGTGTAAACATCATATTATCCCACTGGTCAGAGAAACTGAAAGAGCATTTGTATTGTTAACAAATTACAAATTGTGATACTTTAATTGTGGGTGCACACATATTGCTGCAGTATGATGCTTTTTAATTCTTATTGGAAAATACCCAAAAGGGGTCAAATGGGTCAAATGGGTCCTCTAATCCTAGTTTCTTGAGGAATCTCCACACTGATTTTCATAATGGTTGCATAGGTTTACATTCTTGCCAACAGTGGATAATGGGTCTTTTCCCCTCCCATCCTCTCCAGCATTTGTTATTGGTTGATTTCACTGGGGTGAGATGGAATTTCAGTGTTGTTTTAATTTGCATCTCTCAAATGATCAGTTATGTTGAACATTTCTTCATGCATTTATTTACTATTCATATTTCTTCATCTGAGAAGTGTGCATTCATTACAGTTGCCCATTTTTGGATTGAGTCTTTGAATTTGGGAATCTGATTTTTTTTCAATTCTGCATATGCTCTAGATGTATGTCCTTTGAGGGACAGTTGGTCAAAAAATTTTCCCCACTATGTGGGTTGTCTCTGTTGGTGACATCTTTTGATTCAGAAACTTTTTGATAAGATGAGATCTCAGTAGTTGATTCTTTGAAACGAATGAACAAGGGATATCTCACCATGTTGTTTGGGTTTTGTTCATTAAGTCTCTGCTTACTCCTATGTCAAGGTTTCTACCTACTTTCTCTTACAGTAATTTAGTGTTTCTGTTTTATGTTTAGATCTTTGATCCATTTTGACTTTAGTGCATGATCATAAACATGTGTCTAGTTTTAGTCTTCAACATGAAGAGAGCTTGTTTTTCCAGCACCATTCATTAAAGAGACTATCTTTCATCCAGTGAACATATATGTCTCCTTTGTCAAAGATAAGGTGGCTGAGTATCTCTGTACTTCTATCTGAATCTTCTAATCTGTTTCACTGATACTCAGGTCTATTTTCTTGCCAGTATCACGCTGATCTGATCACAGTAGCTTTGTGGTATAATTTCAAGTCAGAGATTGTGATGTCTCCTGTTCTGTCTTGTCCATGATTGCTTTTGCTATTCTAAGTCTCTCCTGGTTCCAGATAAATTTTAGGAATATTTCTTCTAGTTCTGTGAAGTGTGTTAATGATATTTTGGTTGGGATTGCATTAAATCTGTATAACACTTTTGGAAGTATGGCCATTTTCACAATGTTGGTTCTTCCTCTCAATGAGCAAGGGATATCTTTCCATTTTCTGATATCCTGTTTGATCTACTTTTTTATTGAAAGAAAAAAATGAAACAGAAAGAGGGTAGGAATAATACAAAATTTCAAAAGAAAAGCAAAAACCAGTAAGAAATCATGAGTTGACAATTACACATTTTCCTCCTAGAAGTAGTTGTTCAAGTTACAAAAGTAAAGCATACAAAATAGACATTTAAACAGTGAGACTGCAATCAGTTCTGTTCATCTATCCAACAAAACTTAGTAATATAGTCATCAATCCTACATACTCAAACATACATGCAGTTATATCCTTTAGAATTCTTTCCTTTCCTCTCTTTTTTAACAATAACTATAATCAATTCTCATAAACTGTTTAGAAGTTCTACACATGTATAAGTCTCTACATGCATACCTAGCCTTTCTGTACTAGAGGGAAAAACAAACCAAACCAAGTCAACAATACAAATTCCTAGAGAAACATGAAATGAAAAGGACATATAAAACCACAATACTAGGTGATCTATGGTAGTCAGAGTGATGTCTCCTTTTACTTTCAATAAAATTGTCTATATCATCAGGCATAGTATAATTAAACTTAGCAGTACATAGCACTATTAATAAAGACATTATAGGACTTCAAAGGAGGTTAATAATCAAACCAGAATGGGTATCCTATTGAATCCTGCCATCCCCAGAGTAGTTACCCCTACTCCCAGACTTGAAACCCTCAAGCATACCAGATTCGAATAAAATCAGTCAAGATAAAACAGTGATATAGCCAATCTTCTCTGCTTCATCTCTGCTATGCTATTTTTCTGTCATTGTTGTTTACTTTTCTCCTTTATTCCACTATCTGCCCCTTTCATTGAGGCCTTTCTGCCATTGTTCCTGGAATGTTGGTGATTTTCTTTTCTCTCTCTAGAATGTCCTTCAGTATTCTTTGCAGGTTGAATTGGTGGTCACAGACTCCCCCAGTTCCTCTTTGTTGTGAAAAGTTTTGCAGGGTATATCAATCTGGGTGGGAGGTTATTTTCTTTCAGGGCTTGGAATGTTTGGCTCCAAGCTCTTCTTGATTTGATAGTTTGCATTAAGAAGTCTGTTGTGATTTTGATGAGTTTTCCTTTATAGGCAGTCTGTTTCTTTTCTCTGACTGCTTTGAATATTCTATTCTTGTGATGGATTTCTGGGATCCTGACTATTATATGTCTGGGTATAGATCTGTTTTGGTTGTAGCTGGCTGGAGTTCTGTATGCCTCATATATATGAACATCATCTCTTATGCTTGGGAAGTTTTCCTTAATTATTTTTGTGAATATTCTTTTTATTTCATTTATATTTGTCCCTACTTCTTCATTCACATTTTTTATTCTTAAGTTATAAATCCTCTTGTCATCTTCTAGCCTCTGTATTGTTACTTCCTGATTCCTTGTTATTTTTAAGAGTGCCTTCCTTTCATGATCATACATTGCAAACCTATCTTCAAGTTTTGAAAGTCTGTCTTTAGTTTCTGTTAAGTTCTGCCAGCTTTCAATGGAGTTTTTAATTTCCTGATGTTCTCTTTGTATCTGTTTCATGTATTCTACATTTTGTTTACATTCTTCATCAAAGGCTTCTCTCCTTTCTCTGGGTTCCTCCAGTCTTCTATTTGTGTGTTCTTGAGGAATAACCCATTTTTATTTTATTAAGCTTCTTATATCTTGCTTCACTTGAGTTAGAATTTCAGATTTAAGTTAGTCGATGAGGTCACAGAAGTATTTCTTTACTTCCAATGAGGCCGTGTCTGATATTGAATGTTTGCTACCCTCAATCTCCTCTGTATTTACCTCTCCTGTGTTTATTATCTCTGGGTTGGCTGTTGGAGGCTTTTTGCTGTTTCTCCGTCTTGTCATATTTCTGGTTTCTTTCTGACAGGTGAATGGTGGAGGTCTCTGGACCTTTACATATTTCTTACAATCCCTCTGCAGCTTATTGACTAGGACAGTGCTGCCCTCTCCTGTTTGTTGTTGATCTGTGAGTTGCATGCGATGTGGGCTGGCCCCTCCCCTCTCAATCAGTGAATGTCTTCACCACGTTAGTGTGTGCCGTGTGATGTCACAGGTTTGGGATGCCTTGTCCCTGGCTATTGGGTCCCAACCAGGGGCATGGCCCAGCCCAAGCAGATCCTACCAATCCACTTTGGGCCAGGAGCTGCCGACTGAAGCCACCTTAGCCATTGATTCAAGCCTGTTCTGCCCAAATGCAATATGTCGTCTTGCTCTGGGGAATCCAGTTCCCAGCACCCATCAAAGTCCGTGCAGCTCCACTCACCATCTCCACTCCCCATTGCAGCACCTCTTCTCACCAAGGGTCTTGAGCTCACCAACCCCCGCTCTCAGCAGGGATGAGATCTCAGCTCGATTGTGAGTCTCCAGACTCTAAGACATGCCCAGCACAGCTACCAGAGTGTGTCCAGCTCCAGCTCTCCATCCACTCTTCTTTTTTTATTTTATTTTTTTTTCTTTTTCCTCAGTTTCTTCCTGGGTTGCGAGAATACCTCTCCTTTCATTTGGTCTTCTCCATGGTGTCAGATTCTAGCATCTGAGTTGTTTTTCTCAGAGAGAGGCTTTCTATCGTGCTACCTATCAATTGGCCATCTTGGATCCTCTTTGATCTACTCTTTCAGAGTACCATAACTTTCAATATGTAGATCCTTTACTTCCTTTGTTAGATTCCTAAGTATTTCATTTTTTTGAATGCTATTGTGAAGGATGTGGTTTCCCTATTTATTCTTTCACTGAGTATTTTGTTTGTGTTCAGGAATGCTATTGATTTTTGTGTACTGATGTTGTATCCATTTACACTTCTGCATTTGGTTATTAACTGTAGGAGTCTTTTGATGGAGTTTTTGAGGTCTTCAATATAGAATATCATGTCATCTGTGAATAATGATAGTTTAAATTCTTCATTTCCTATCCTATTCCATTTATTTTTCTCTCTCTTATCTGATTGCTCTGGCTAATGTTTAAAGAACTATATTGAATAGGATTGGTGATAGTGGGTATCCTTGTCTTATTCCTGAAAGCTTTCACTTTTTATCCATTTAGTGTAACATTGGCTGTTGGTTTGTCATAGGTGGCCTTTATCAGATTGAGGTAGATACCATCCATTCCAAGTTTCTGTAGGTTTTTTTTTTTAACATGAACAAGTGTTGAACTTTATCAAAAGCTTTTTCTGAATCTATTGCAATGATCAAGTGACTTTTGTCTTTGGCTCTGTTGATATGACATATTGCTTTTACTGATTTGTGTATATTGAATTATCACTGCACTCCAGGATTGAATTTCTCTTTATTTTATTTTTTTTCATTTTTTTATTTAAAGAGAAAAAAAAACAGGAAAAAGGTAGAAATACTACAGAATTTCAAGAAAAGAAGATAAATAGTAAGAAATCACTAGTTGATACATTACACATTGTTCTTTTAGAAATAGTTATTCAAGTTACAGGGTTAAAGCACACAAAGTAGGCACTAAAGCTGTGAGAGTGCAAACAGATCTGTTGAACAATCAAACAAGAACCTAGAAATATGGTCATCAATCCCACACATCTGAACATACATGCAGCTATATCTTTTATAGCGCTTCCTATTTCCTCTTTTTTTTACAATAGCAATTGTACATTTTTAAAATTTTATTTAAAGAGAAGAAAAAAAGAAAAGAAACAAAAAGGGTAGTAATAATACAGAATGCTAAAAGAAAGAAAGAAAAAGGAGAATGAGAAAAAGCCCCACTAAGAAATCAGTAATTTGTAAATTACGAATTGTCATCTTGGATGTAGTTGTTCAAGTTACAAAGTTAAAGGGTACATACTAAATTTTCAAACAGTCAGACTGCAAACAGTTCTGCTCAAAGATCCAACAAAGATTCAGCAATGTGGTCATCTATTTTACACACTCAAACTTACATGCAGTTATATCCCTTAGAGCCATTACTTTTCCTCTTTTTTTTACAATAGCAATTACACATTTTGGTTTTATTACACTTGTAGTTCTTATTTACTTTTTATACTAGAGACACAATATGATATTTATAAATATGATTGTTATTTATTTCACTAATGAGGATAGTCTCAAGTTGTCTCCATTTGCCTATGAAGGCCTCAAGATCATCCTTTTTTATAGCTGAGTAATAGTCCATTGTATAAAAATGTCACATCTTTTTCATCCACTCTGCAGTTGATAGGCATCTTGGTTGTTTCCAGGATTTACCTATCACAAATTGTGCAGCTATGAACATGGATGCACATATATCACTGTGATATGAACTTTTCAGTTCTTTGGGGAAAATGCCCAGGAGGGGGATAGCTGGATTGAATGGGGCTTCTAATCCTAGTCTTCTGAGAATTCTGCATATGGATTTCCATAGTGGTTGCACCAGTCTAAATTCCCACCAACAGTGGAGCAGTGCTCCTTTTCCCCCACAGTCTCGCCAAAATTTGTTATCAGTTGATTTCTCGATGGCAGCTATTCTTTCCAGAGTAAGGTGAAATCTCAATGCTGTTTTAATTTGCATTTCTCAAATGACCAGTGATGGTGAACATTTGTTCATGTATTTATTTGCCATTTGTATATCTTTCTCTGAGAACTGTGTTCATCTCAGATGCCCATTTTTGGAGAAGGTCTTTGAATTTGGGGAGCTTGATGTTTTTCAATTCTTTATATATTCTGGACACAAGTCCCTTGTCTGAGGGGTTGCTGGTTAAAATTTTTTCCCACTCTGTTTGTTTTCTTTTCACTCTGTTGGTGATTTCCTTTGAAGTGCAGAAACTTTTCAATAATGTGAGATCCCATTTGTTGGTTCTTTGAAGTGTTTTCCGTGCAGTTTGCGTTTTGTTCATGAATTCTCTGCCTACCCATTTGTCTCCAAGACTTCTACCTACCTTGTCTTCCAGTAGATTTAGTGTTTCTGTTTTAATATTGAGGTCTTTGATCCAATTAGACTTTAGTTTTGTGCATTGTGATATGCATAGATCTAGTTTCAATCTTTGGCATGTAGAGAGCCAATTTTTCCAACACCATTTATTAAAGAGACTATCCTTCTTCCAGTGAACATTTTTAGCCCCTTTGTGAAATATCAGGTGGCTGAGTGTCTTTGTAGTTGTGCTTGCATCTTCTAATCTGTTCCATTGATCCTCAGGTCTATTTCCTTGCCAGTACCAAGCTGATTTGATCACTGTGCCTTTATAGTACTGTTTCAAGTCAGGAATTGAGATGCCTCTTGCCTTGCTTTTGTTGCCTAGAATTGCCTTTGCTATTCTAGGTTTCTTCTGTTTCCAAATGAATTTTAGCAGTGTTTTATCTAGATCTGTGAGGTATGTCAGTGGTATTTGATTGGGATTGCATTAAATCTGTATAACAGTTTTGGGAGTATAGCCATTTCCACAATGTTGGTTCTTCCTAACCAAGAGCAAGGAATGTCCTTCCATTTTCTAATATCCTCTTCAATCTCCTTTTTCAGTGTAGTACAATTTTCAGCATATAGGTCTTTTACATTTTTAGTTAGGTTGATTCCTAAGTATTTCATTTTTTTAGATGTTATTGTAAAGGGCAATATTTCCATAATTTCTCTCAGTGAGTTTTTTGTTTGTGTACAGGAATGCTATTGATTTTTGAGCATTGACTTTGTATCCAGCTACACTACTGAACTTGTTTATTACCTCTAGCAGTCTTTTAATGGAGTTTTTTGGGTCTTCTATAAAGTATCATGTCATCTGCAAATAGTGATAATTTAACTTCTTCCTTTCCTATCTTTATTCCTTTTATTTCTCTCTCTTATCTGATTGCCCTGGCTAGTGTTTCCAGAACTATATTGAAAAGGAGTGGTGAGAGTGGGCATCCTTGTCTTGTTCCTGATTTTAAAGAGAAATCTTTCAGTTTTTGTCCATTTAGTATAATGTTGGCTGTTGGTTTGTCATAGATGGCCTTTATAAGGTTGAGGTAGATGCCATGTATTCCGAGTTTCTGAAGGGTTTTTATCATGACCATGTGTTGGACTTTGTCAAAAGCTTTTTCTGCATCTATTGAGATGACCATGTGGTTTTTGTTTTTGGCTCTGTTGATGTGGTGTATTACATTTATTGATTTGCATATGTTAAAACATCCCTGCATTCCTGGAATGAACCGCACTTGGTCATGATGCATAATCTTCTTGATGATTTGCTGCATTCTATTTGCCAGTATT
>PVLA01009089.1:0-79802 GCA_004027455.1 Hydrochoerus hydrochaeris
AATGGAACAGATTAGAAGATGCAAGCACAACTACAAAGACACTCAGCCACCTGATATTTGACAAAGGGGCTAAATATGTCCACTGGAAGAAGGATAGTCTCTTTAATAAATGGTGTTGGAAAAATTGGCTCTCTACATGCCAAAGACTGAAACTAGATCCATGCATATCACCATGCACAAAACTAAAGTCTAAATGGATTAAAGACCTCAATATTAAAACAGAAACACTAAATCTACTGGAAGACAAGGTAGGTAGAAGTCTTGGAGACGTAAAGGTAGGCAGAGAATTCATAAACCAAATGCAAACTGCATGGGAAACACTTCAAAGAATCAACAAATGGGATCTCTCATTATTGAAAAGTTTCTGCACTTCAAAGGAAATCACCAACAGAGTGAAAAGAAAACCCACAGAGTGAGAAAGAATTTTAACCAGCAACCCCTCAGACAAAGGACTTGTGTCCAGAATATATAAAGAATTGAAAACCATCAAGCCCCCCAAATTCAAAGACCCTCTTCAAAAATGGGCATCTGAGAATAACACACAGTTCTCAGAGAAAGATATACAAATGGCAAATAAATACATGAAGAAATGTTCACCAGCACTGGTCATTCAAGAAATGCAAATTAAAACAGCATTGAGATTCCACCTTACTCCGGAAAGAATAGCTGCCATCAAGAAATCAACTGATAACAAATGTTGGCGAGGCTGCGGGGAAAAAGGAACACTGGTCCACTGTTGGTGGGAATGTAGACTGGTGCAACCGTTATGGAAATCCATATGGAGAATTCTCAGAAGCCTAGGATTGGAAGCCCCATTCAATCCAGCTATCCCCCTCCTGGGTATTTTCCCCAAAGAACTGAAAAGTTCATATCACAGTGATATATGTGCACCCATGTTCATAGCTGCACAATTTGTGATAGCTAAATCCTGGAAACAACCAAGATGTCCATCAAGTGCAGAGTGGATGAAAAAGATGTGGCATTTTTATACAATGGAATATTACTCAGCTATAAAAAAGGATGATCTTGAGGCTTTCATAGGAAAATGAAGACAACTTGAGACTATCCTCATTAGTGAAATAAATAAGAATCATATTGATAAATATCATATTGTATCTCTAGTGTAAAAAGTAAATAAGAACTACAAGTGTAATAAAACCAAAATGTGTAATTGCTATTGTAAAAAAGAGAGGAAAAGAAAGTGCTCTAAGGCATATAACTGCATGTATGTTTGAGTGTGTAAAATAGATGACCATACTGCTGAATCTTTGAGCAGAACTGTTTGTAGTCTGACTGTTTGAATATTTACTATGTACCCTTTAACTGTGTAACTTGAACAACTACATCCAGGATGACAGTATGTAATTTATAAATGACTGATTTCTTAGTAGGGCTTTTTCTCATTTTCCTTTTTCTTTCTTTCTTTTAAAATTCTGTATTGTTGCTACCGTTTTCTCTGTTTTGTTTTTTTTCTTCTCTTTAAATATAATTTTAATAATGTATAATTGCTATTGTAAAAAAAGAGGAAATAGGAAGCGCTATAAAAGATATAGCTGCATGTATGTTTAGGTGTGTGGGATTGATGACCATATTTCTAGGTTCTTGTTGGATTATTGAACAGATCTGTTTGCACTCTCACTGTTTGAGTGTCCACTTTGTGTGCTTTAATTTTGTAACTTGAATAACTATTTCTAAAAGAACAATATGTAATTTATCAACTAGTGATTTCTTACTGTTTATCTTCTTTTCTTGAAATTCTGTAATATTTCCACCTTTTTCCTGTTTTTTTCTATTTAAACAAAAAAATAAATTATCCTTAAAAAAATATAGGATGTGTCCTAATAAAATATGTAGTAAAATAAAATTTGGAAAAGCATTATTTCTCCCAATGTTTTCTGAGTGTGATGCAAACAATATTATGCCTTCAGTGATGTATAATTCATACAACAGATATGTAGGCTATTTATTTGATTTAAATAATTCATGTATTATAGTTATAATTGTTATAACTAGTTAAGTGTTATATTTGTACATTGTAGTACATTGAGAATAATTGAATAATTTATGTACATATTTTATTTACATCATTTTTTAGTAGTTAGAATATAATCTTCTTTTAAATTACTATGGAAATTCCAATATTTGTTTCTATGGTACTGTGCTTGTTCTTAAACCCTGAATCATTTTGTTGTTGAATTCTTGATCAGAGACAACAGGCCTAATTTTAACTTTATTACTATAGGGAAAAAGAATCACTGCATATTGATATGCTTTATGATATGACTTCTACTAATGTCTTACAGAGAAACATGAAGATTCCCCATAGTATATGGATAATTACACGTTACTCCTAGAAATGAGAAATTGCAACAATTATCCACTAGATGATTAGGAAAATCAAATGTTTTGTTAACTAGAAAACAAAATAGGTACATTCATCTTACATATGTATATGATTTACATAAAATATGACAATATTTGGACAATACCAGTGACACTTTTGATCTATAAAAATATAACACATGATTTTTGTAATTAGACTTTATGTATTCTTATTTGCATATGTATTTTTTCTCTGTGTAATAGACAACAGGAAGGGTAGGATATGAAGAACCATTATTGTCTGGGTGTCTAGGATCCCCTACCATGCTTGGGATTAAATCACGCTTTCCATGTCATATAATCTAGGAGACAAAGAGTGACAGATGAAGCAAAGTGGGATAAGGGACTAGACAGTGACAGATTGTTGTTTTAGAGGGGCAGAGGTCATCAGGGAAATCCTCTCTGAAGAGGCACTTTGAAGAAACACTGGGATGAAGTTAGGGAACAGCCCTGGGAATATCTAGTAAAAAATACTATTATACATGCTAGGGTCAGCCTGTGCAAAGCCTCTGAGGCAGGACCGTGTCTTGTGTTTTAGTCTATTTTGTTTTGTTACAACAAATACTACAGCTAAGTATTTTAGAAGAAAAAGATGTTTATTTAACTCACAATTTTAGAGGCTGAGTGTCCAAGATTGAGAGACTATGTATGTTTGGCCCTATGATCTAATCACTTTCCACAAGGCCCTCTCTATAGGAGATCTAGCATCTCTCAATTCTTGATGACAAAGCCTCCAATGCATGAATCTTTGGCGATGGGGGGCCAACCATACCCAAACCATAGTATATTTTGATGTCTAAAGATCAATAAAGAGGCCAAAATGACTGCAGTACACCAAACAAAGGAACAACAGAAAATTAGTTGGTAAGAGAGGATAGAAAACAATAGAAAAAGTTGGTAGAAGTGGTCAAAGAATAACCAGAGAAGAGTCAGTAGAGATGACCATCGGAGCTTTATATAAGACTGTTATATTTACCCACTGTTTCCCCTGCTTCTTAGTTATGTAACCACACTCTATTTTCCAGCATTCTTGCACTTAGGTGTGTGGTTATATGAAAGAAATCTGGTCAATAGAATGATGGCATTCTGTACATCACTTCTAGACATACATAAATTTTCTGTGTAATTCTCTCTTCTCTCTAATAACCAGATGCATATGATCCCACTGAGAACTACCAGGTCTCTAACTTATCACATGAAGGAATAATTACTAAGAATATTTACATTGCACTTTATATAAATACCAAGTACAGTCTTTTTCTAAACCATAAAGTTTTGAGTATTTGTTTGACCAACCAGGGACTCTAACTAAAATAGCTTGGTAGTAGTTAAGATTTGAAAAAAGACATATAATGAAGTTTAATTCATTTTTTTCCTTCATTTATAGTCCATATCCCCCTGTGTTAGTTACTGTCCCATCACTGGGACAAAATACCTTACACTGTAATTTTAAAGAGTTGAGGTTTATTCTGGCCCAGTTTAGTAGATTCATTGCATGGTTGTCTGGTTCCAATGCAGAAGCAGTATGACAGATAGACAGAGTGGAGAAAGCTGCTCACTACATGGTAAAGAAGAGGCAGAAACCAAGAAGAGGAGCTGGGGATAAGAACACACCCTCCCATGTCACTGTCCCCAGGGACCTCTCTTTTTCAAACAGGTCTTACCTCTGAACAGTACATTCGGTTAAGAATTAATCCGCTGGTCACTATAATGCTTGCATGATTCAATCACCTTCCAAAACCCACCTCTGAATCCATGAGACTTTTGGAGGACATGGGAGATGTAAAGCATAATACTACCAAATTAGATAAATGCTAAAGAAGCAAATAGGCATAGAAGGTGAATCGAAATGTTTCTGTTTTAAAGAGAAGAGATACAGTCACTCTATAGTCGCTGTTTTAGTGAAGCTGAAGAGTGTGGGCAGAAACTTCCAGGCTTGTAAGAATCTTCAGCTGCAGCCCTCCCCAGCAGATACCTCTAGTTTCCTGGGTTAAGAAAGGCCTAGCAGATTAGCAAAGCTCAGTCTGTGCGGATTACTGTTGTGGGTGGCACCAAAAAGGGAAGAAATAAGCAAGTTCCTGCATTTTTGAAGAGCCTGAGTGGATGTGTCTTGCTGCTACCTTTGGGCACTGATACCTTCAGCTTTCCAATCTAGGCTCCAACCCATGGCTTGCCAATCAGGTTCCAGGCCTTTGATGTAGAATTGGTACTGCATTTCTGGTCCCTCTGGTTCCATAGCTTGCAACTTGGGCTGAGCAGCTACTGGATCATGTACAGATGTTTACTGTGGGCTTTCCCAGTCTGAGGCTGCAAGTCTACCTAATCTGTCCCCTTCCATAATTATATTTTCTATTGATTCTGTTCTTCTAGAGGACCCTGACCAATACTTTACAGTCTTCCTGACCATTTCGAAGAACAGACCCAGTGGTCAGAAATTATGCAAGAATTTATTTATTAGAAATACCTCAGGTTGAGCCACCCCTTCATAAATAACAAAAGATTATATGAGAAAATGACACATGGAAGGGTTTGGATTGTTAATTAATAAATTTGTCTTTACAATTTAACCTAAATAAATTTGTAAATTCATCTTAAAAGTATTTGCATCTTGTGTCAGCATAAAAAGTGAATAAAATGTAGTTATCTTTATAATTCTTAATAGTGCTTCTAAAGATTTCCCCCCATAGAGTGTTAAAAATGAAATGTCAGCTTCATTTTTAATTTTTCTGTCTTTTAAAAGTACCACAGCACTACTGAGAGCACTTGGTGCTTCCTTTTAAAAGATTTTTTAAAAACCTGAACATATGCTCTGTTTCTGGCATATTTCTAAGTGTTGCAAATTCAAAACTTCCTGCTCTCAAGAAGCTCAGGAAAAAAAATATTTGATTATAGTATGAGTTAGTTGGGTTTTATTTTTTTAAAATTAGTTTCTGGTTTCCATGGTAGGAAACGATCATAAATATAATGCCTTAATACAATGAAATTTATTCTCTTGGTGTTCTGAGGTCAGACACTTGAAACGATGCTTTTGGTGCTAAGGTCAG
This sequence comes from Hydrochoerus hydrochaeris, assembly GCA_004027455.1. NCBI lineage: Eukaryota > Metazoa > Chordata > Mammalia > Rodentia > Hydrochaeridae > Hydrochoerus > Hydrochoerus hydrochaeris. The sequence continues at coordinate 5,427 of PVLA01009089.1, forward strand.
GGTGCAGATAAAGATGCTTCCTTAAAGAGGCCCCAGATGAGAACCCACTCTTGGCGTCTTCCAGCTTTTGGAGACTGCTCTTCTCTGGCTCGCAGCCACATTACTCTGCCTCTACTATCACTGGATTTCCTTTTCCTCTGCCTGTCCTTGCTGTGTCCTCTTTTAAGTACTCTTGTTAATGTGCTGGGCCCACAGGGATAATCCATGATAATCTCCCCATCCCATTAAGTTGATCATTAAGTTGATGACATCTGTGAAATCTCCTTAGCTATGCAAGATAACTCATCCACAGGTTCTGGGGATTAGAATATGGATATCTCTGAGAAGGGAGCACAGTTTTTGACTACAACACATTTTCTGTATTTGAGATGAAAGAATTTACTTTCTTTCTGAGAAAGTTTTCTCTTTGGTGAACACGCTTCACAGCAGATGTTTTACAATGTTTTTCTTACAAATTGCAGGTAGACTACTAGAACATGGAGGCATGCGTGAATTCCATTCTAATGAGACTGTGAGCTTTTAGGAAATTCTTTAGTCTCTAAACTAAAAAAATATATAATCTAGTTTCTTTATTTGTCTAGAATGGTGACAGTTGATACCTCTATCTGCCATTTTCTGGGGACCAACTGAGATAATTGGGAAAGGTATTTGGCATACGAGAATGAGATCTCTCAATTTCTCAAACACAAACTTCTAGGGAGCAAGAGAGACAGACTTCAGTGGATTTTCATCCTCTGGTTTTATATGTAATTTTTGTTTGTACATATGAACAATGGGGTGGATATTATCACTTATTTATGTTCTAAGGACTTGTACATTTTTCAAATATTAAGAAACATTTACCATTGTGTCTTAGTTACATTTTCTTTTTTGCTGAGACAAAATACCCAACACCTAAAGTTAAAGGAGGAAAGGTTTATTGTAACTAACAATTTGTAGAGGTTTCAATTCATAATTGGCTGGCTCGAAGACAGGGTGGCATGGCAGAGGGGGCATCTCAGAGTAGGCAGACAGAGGGCAGCAAGCAGCAGGCAGAGGGCAGCAAGCATCAAGGGCATCTCAGAGTAGGCAGGCAGAGTACAAGAAATAAGTGGCAAGAAACCAGCACTGTCCCTTACATCTCACCCAGGGTGCCTTCCCTTAGGGTGGGTGGCATTCACACCCTTCCTTTATCAAAACTACAAAACAAATAGGCAAATTGTTGTTGCTAATAGATTACAAAAGAATGTTGTATCTTTCCTCTTTCCTTTTTTTATTTTGGGCCTTTTCTCTTCTATAGTAATAATTCCTGAAACAAAAACATTTTTAGTCTATCCCTTTACCTAAAGCATCAATAGCACCAAGATATTTTGACACTTAAAATTTCACATTCCATCCCAACTCCTACTATTCCCTTAACAGAGACAAGCGTAACTTCAACCTCTGATAACAATTTAGCCTTGATCTATTTAAAATTTTCATCGTATTTCTGATCACATGATCTAAAACTCACCAAGTCTTCCTACCAGTCCCTTGCCAACGTTTATTGGTAACTTTTCAACCTACCCTTCATAGCACAAGTCAGTGAGTCATGGATGTGATTAGGAAACTAATGAGATTTGAACTGAAACAGTAAATTGAGCATCTCTACATGTCTTATTTATTTTAGGACACAATCCCTAAAACTTAATGATATGATCTTATAAAATTGTGTGATGAATGGTGATTTCCTTGACAGTGGCCATAATTTGTCCATTTCCTTGTCCCTAACACTATTATGTACCTAGAAGCTCTCAATAAACGTTTGCCTTACTAAATCAAATGTTTATTAACACTAGACTCATAATTTTTCTTCTAGGAACTTACCTTTGCTTTTACTTTCTCCCTGATTAGTTGCACAGCCTTCTAAGTATGCATCAAACGTTCAAACTGTGATAATTTATGTCAGGGGTCAGCAGACTGTGGCCCTCAGGCCAACTTCAGTTGCTACCTGTTTTTGTAAATGAAGGTTAATTGGAACACAGCAGAGTTGAGCCACTGTGACAGAATGAAAGGACTAGAACGATTATTTTCACATTCTCTACAAAAAAAAATATTCACAATTGCTTACTCACATATGTGACATTACTCATCAAAGTCATCTCCTGGGATGGAAAGGCTTTCTGTCCATACTACTTTCTTAAATATAGACTGTGCTTCTTTATCCTTCCCCAACTTCCCTTTATTTCCGCTTCTGCCAGCTACCCCCTCATTGTTGAATTCCTCGCAAGTCAAGAATAGTAGGTGTGTGCTCCCGAGGGGAGGATTTGAGTCCCATTTAACCTTACATCCTCAACTGAACTCAGTAGTTCTTTCTATGCGAAATATGTTCTTGTCCAATGTCTGATCAAGAATAAGACTGCTTGTGGTCATCTCTGGACTTTCTCTAACTATTTCTTCTTGAGTATAAAATTCTTTATGACATATTTACCTGTGTCTTACTGTGGCCCCTGCTTCAGGGCTGCTGATAGGCAGGTCTCTGCCATGTTCGACAAGTCCAGCAGTGGCCTTATGCAAAACGCAGCTAGAAAGCTAAGTGAAGGGGTAAGGGTAAAAAAGCACTGATTTTATACAGTACCCTAATGACTTTACCTCTCTCCTCTCTCTCTCTCTTTGTCCATTTACCTCCCTCTCTCTCTTCCTTCTCCCTCCCCTCCCTGTCTGTCTATTTATTGTGGTACTGGGTATCAAGCCCAGTGTCTCGTGCATGTTAGGCAAGTGCTCTACCACTGAGCTACATCTTCAGCCCACTTTTAACGGTTTTAGACTGTATTGTTTGTCAACAAAGTAAGAAGAAGAAGAAGAAGAAGGAGAAGGAGAAGAAGAAGAAGAAGAAGAAGAAGAAGAAGAAGAAGAAGAAGAAGAAGAAGAAGAAGAAAGGAAGGAAGGAAGGAAAAATCTATATGGTTCTTTATTATTTGGCTTTTACCTAAAAAGGCAGAAGAATATAACTGTGTAATATAAAAATGAATACAGAACAAGCTTACTTAATAATGTTAAGACAAGTATGTTTTATTCAAGGCTAGTTTAATAACATTACTAAACTCACAGAGGCTAAGATAGATTAGATCAAAGGTTTTAAAATGCTTCTCTTTCAGGAACTTCTCCAGGTTTTAAGCAGTAAAAAGCTTGGTCTCCTTATCCTGTGTTATCAGTGGACAAAGACTTAAGATATAAACCTGTTTCCTCATATAATCTACTGGTCGTAGGACAGAGGATCATAGCCTTTCTTAGGGCTTCCTGAAGCGTAAGGGAATCTCTTCAATGTTAAATCTCAGAACTTTATGCACATTCATGGAAACCCATGAGGCATATGGGGCATATTTTTAACACCGCCTGGCAATAAAATACCATTAAAATGATCAGGTACATTGAGATAAGAGGACTCACCCCAAATCTCAGCTGACTACTATTTAAAGAGGTGAGAAGATAATGAATATTACTCAAGGTGGGGACAGCTGATAGAAGTGAAGGTATACAGGGGAAAGAGTATTTTTTCATATATAGGTATATATTTTCCGAATGCAGCAACATGTTAATTTTGTGATTTATAAGAGACTTTAATACTCAATTTTAATAAACCCAAGAAACACACACACTGAGTTATACAAGCCTGGTGATGGGTTTTAAAAATTCTGAAGTTTAAATTACTTCACTTATCAAATTTTTATCAAAATAATAAAGTACATATACATCCTTCAGAGTCACCTACATAGACATATGTCTGCCTACTCCGCCCCATCTATCTATGTTTTATAGCAAATAGTTATTTCTCAGAGCAGTTGGGGCCAGACACATATAGGTTAAAAGCTACACTCATAATAATAATGTTATAAAGGTCAAGGTGAGCTGTCTCAATATGAATTTTATGTGTTGTTTTATAGTTGAGGCTGGAAGACCAATATAACACATTTTTATTTTTTTATCAACAAGTTGCAATGCAGGAACTTCTCCCTTTTTGGTCCATCCTGGGCCATAATTTCCACTGAGAATAAATAAGCCATTGAGAATAAAATAAATTCTAGTGATGAGAGTTTAATTCATCGCTAGAAGCTAAGAAGAGAAATGGATTCAGAGATACTATTTTTGTACAAATTTAATATTCAAACCTACTCAACCATTAATCACATGTGACACATAAAGTCTCATTTCTTTTGGGCAATATTTCAGTATTATGAGATGTTGAGTAACCCTTCGGTGAGAGTAACTTCCATGTTATTGTGAAGGGTAGGTCAATTTCTAGTGCTGGGGTGTCAACATAATTATGTAATATCTTATAAAGAGTTAAGAGACAAAAATACATCTCTGATCCTTTGAGTCTCTGGAAATACCTTATTCTAACCTAGAAAGCACTACTCTGACAGCTCACGTTTAAATCTTATTAAATATTAAATATACACTTTAAATTCTACCAAAACTCCACCCTGCCAACCACCCTATTACCCTCATCACCTCCTACATTCCTTCTATCTTACTTAGTATTTCTAAAACCTTTTTAATCTTATTGTTTCCTTCTCCCACTCTATCCCAAAGTTAGTACTTATTTTTGTCCCACTTTTTTAGATTTTAATATTATTCTGATTAAAAAGTGTCATGCTTCAATCTCTAAGTTTTCATTTGCTCAAACGTCTTCAACCTACTCAAATGCTTATTTCTCCAGAGTCCCCGTATGACCTTCCAAGTTTGAGAGTCTCATAATGTGAATTTTACTGTTTCTCTTACTGAAAATAATTGAAAAGCACAGCTACAAACAACAACTTCATCATGACCCTTTCAACTTCTTTGCTATTTGAGCCTCAAATGGTAGAAAGTAAGCAACCCATTGGCATTGTCAGAGCAAACGTGTTTTTTCTGAGTTTGGGCATTGTTTCTCAACTTTCAGTGTAGGTGGAGTAGAGCCACAGGGTGGAGATCATAAACCAGAACGTGTTTGGAGGAGAAACAGAATCTGTAAAGAACTCCTGAATAAATTGAGGTGTAAATGGAAGTAATCTCTGTCCTTAACTTAGCAGTGTAACTCTGAGAAAATCCTGAACTTCTCTAACTCATCATCTGTGAGCTGACTGCCATAAGACACCAATATCCCATGTGTTGAAATCACAGCCCTAACTATCTGTTGTAATCACATACGTTCCCTAGCATACACTTTAAGTGGAAATCACTTAATGACAGCTATTATTACCATTGATGTGAGACCAGGGCTTGTAAATGATTTGAGGAAGAATTAAAATTTCCAGAGGACTCGTGCCAAAAACTTTTTCTCAAGTATAAAGAGTTTGGTTGTGACAAGAGTAATTTTTGTACCCAATTAAGAAAGCCTTAATCCACACCATGCTTCTCTCACCAAGACCTCAAAATACCCTGAAAAGACTGAGATTTCACTCTCTTTCATATTGAAAAGTAGACTATAAGTTAAATAAAAATTGCAACTAGAAGCAGTTGTCTCCTTCTCTTGATTCTTTTTTTTTTTTTTTGTAGTGGGGATCAAACTCATGACTTTGCACTTGTCAGGTGGGCACTTGTGCTGCTGAGCTAAATCCACAGCCCCTTCTGTTGATTCTTAAAGCATTACCCAGGACACACTTTAGCTTAAAAGTGATCAGAGCTATGCCCCTATGTCCCCTCATAACTTCTGTTTTCCACTGAAGTGTATAGAATCAGATTATGTTGTTCAACTCTAAGTTAGATCAGATGACTCCATTCTTTGACACAGAACAAATAGGAAGAAATGGAGACTAATCGCTATGGTCTCTTCCAAAGACAACTGCAGTTAACTCAAAGAGTTTAAGGGTATCTTGAAAATCTTTACTATTCAGATCTTTGAAATACTTTACTCAGTCTATTGGAGAATCACCTGTACAGGGCCTGCATATCTTAGTAAAGAGATAGAAGAGCTAGTGTGACCAGAAGCTGGCCCTGCCTTTCAGGTTCCCACAGTGAAGAGCATGTTGATTACAGACACAACCACTTCTGGGCTCTTCTTACAATCTATCTGAGTCTCATAATTTTTTTCTAGAAAAAAATATGGCAATTTGTACTAGATGACTCCATTCCTTCCAGACCTAATACCATATTAGCATTATGAATTAGGTTATTGTTCAGACCTTTCATATGCTCCAGGGAATGTGGACATAGGAAATGACAATTAGACAGGAAGTTATAGATTCTGATCTCTTAATGGCTAGAGGAGTGGTCACGGGCACCTCACATTCTTTGGAGTTGGATTCTTCTGCTGTAAACAGAGTCTGATGAGGAGCAAACCAAGCATGTTCTTTATCCAGATAGTTAGGGCTGTGATGGATGAGACTGAGGTGTAGAAGATGTCAAGGTTCTTTCCATCTTTTAAATACCCTGAGTTCTCTTAAGGTACTTTATCCATCATTACTCAACCAATGCTGAAAAGAAAAGAATTTATGATTTTTTTTCTTGATTTTTTTTGCACTGTTAGATCTATCTATCTATCTATCTATCTAATCTATATTTTTGTTTGTTGTAATTGCAGTTCTTGACAAGTAAAGAAAGAGAATGGCTAATAAAGAGAAAATAACTTAAAAATATTTTTAAATCCAGTCTCTTAATATTACATGCAAGAATTTCTTATAAAAATATGATTCAAAACAATTTATAGAAAAACAAAATTTAGTCACAAAATTTTTGTTGTTCCAGTATGTATCTTGTGTTTAATAAGCCACACTTGCTTACTATTACTTTAAACTTTTGCCCTAATTTGTTAAGAAAATTAAATGGTGGAAAAGTCCACATTATGATACTGCGTGTTCTTAATCTTACTGATTGTCATTTCTCAGAATTGCAATTAATCTTAATGATTAAAGAAAGACAGAAGCATTGCTGTTTACCATTGGGTAATTTATATGAGTATAATTAAGTGCCTTTCCCTGAAGGTTAAGGAGTAGATGCCACTGTTTTCTGTTTAGTAGATATTGATTGGCAAATAAAAAATCAAATCAAATTATCTTTTATTCACATTTCAATTAAACAGCAAGGAAGATAAACAAATAAAATTAAATAAAGTTTTTGGGATTGGGGATTGAGCTTACGACCTCGCACTTGCCAGGCAGGCACTTGTGCTGCTGAGATAAATAAAACTTAATAAAGTTTTACAGAGAAGGCTCTTTCTAGTTGTCTTCTTTCATATTTTCCAAGCTCAGACTGCCACAAGAAATATCAACAAGAATCCTTTAAAATTGAGAGATCATTCCCTGTATTTTAAAGATTACCTGACATTAGCCAAATAGAATTATTGATAGATGAACCCACCATAGCTATTTACTGGTGAGATTAAAAAAAATATGGATAAAATTGTTAGGGTATGACTTTTAAAAATATAGTGTTTATTACTTGTGAGACTTTCTTGTGCTTTCTGAGCATAAGTTTAGGCTCTCCCTAATGAATTCTTTTTTTGTTGCTAATAGCATTAATAATTTTTATGTGGTTTCTCTCTTGAGCAGTACCCCTTGAGCAGTCAAAGTCCAGATGCCTCTAAGTTTATTTAAATAGTGTTCTGGTATCTTTAAAAAATTAAATGAATAACTCGAATGTTCCTAGGATTTGTTAAATACAGTATGATATTACAGGTGCTAATACATTTCATTTTAAGAATAGAAAACCAGCCTACTACAAAAAAGAAGGAAAATAAAAAATCATTTGCTTAGAAAGAAAGCTGGTTTGGATAACTTAATAATAAACGCTGCTATCCTTGAATGAAGCAAAAGGTGTCTTTGTTACCAGTTCAAGGCATAAGAGTTATTTCTTTTTCTTGAGTACTTTCTTCAAACATATATGACTAAATGCTTCCTCAATTAATTTTCTTCTGAAGACATAGGTAAATTGAGAAGTAGAAGGAACCTCCAGTCAAAGGTACCCAGGTCTTTTGTTTATTGTGCCAAATTCTCACAAGTGAGTGGGACATTTGAAAGGCTGGTGTTTGGTTACCACTGAATGAAGTCATTATGACTAGACTCACTGAGTCTCGAGTGGTAGACTTAGAGAATCTCCATGCATCACCCAAGTGCAGTAATAATTTTGAAAAAGTGGGCATGGGCTCAGTTAGGGGGTTGGGTAAATATAAAGTACTATGCATGTGCCCTTCTGTTGTCAGAGTGTGGGGTCCCAGGGACAATTAGGGCTTATCTAATAGCAGCAATAGTATTTCTTTGATTTCCCTGTCCCTGCCCCAGAGCTCTTATTGCATCCCAGCATTATTCTTTCTTTCCTCTCTCACTGTGAGGGCTCTGAGGACTTTATGTTCTCTCCCAGTGTCTGTTACAACTACGCTGCTGTGAAAGCTCCCATCATTCCAAGTATGCTACTGTCACTGCTGCTGCCCCTGCCTTTCAAAGTTCTTGTTGCTTTTTCTCCTCAACCCTGCTTAGTGTTGCCACTGGTACCACCGAGGTTGGAGAGAAGCAGCTCCATCCCTGAGTAATGATGCCTGGACTTCCAAGACCCGAATCTTCTGCTTTTCCTTTACTGATACTGTTAGAACTTTTGAACACGATTGTCAGTGTCCTGCTAATGACTGCTCAGGGGCACAAAAAACAAGGCACTTGCTTTGCCTGTTATGTCAGCTTCAGATCCCTGCCTCCTTTTATATTATACCTCTGTGAGTTGTCCTTTTATCTTCCCCTTTGCTTGGAAGTGTTAACATAAACAGTGGAAGTTGAAACCCAAGTTTCCTTCCCCAGAGCCCAGGGTTTTCTCCAGAAGAACAAGTTCCTATGGTCCAGTTCTCCAGATTCTCTCAGGAAATACATAGTGATTAGAACCCAGATTTCTCTTGTTGCTGTAAGAAATTACCACAAATGTAGTGACCTAAAACAAATTTATTATCTTACAGCGCATCAGGCAGAAGACTGTTGTGAGCCTCCTCAGACTAAAATCAAGGCTTCTTCTAGAGGCTTCTTCTGGAGGCTGCCTGGCCACGTTGTTAGCAGAACTCAGTTGCTTGTACTTGGAAAAGTGCGGTTCTCATTTTCTTGCTGCTGCCTGAAGGCCTTTCCCAGTTCTAGTGCGGACATACTCACTAACCCACTGTCTATTTACCACATCTTCAGAGCTAATGGCAAGTCAAAATCTTCTCTTATGGGTAGACTCTTTTCATTCCTCCATCTCATTTCTTGGCCCTATCTTCTGCTTCCCTCCTCTGTTTTTAAGACCTTGTGATTACTTTAAAGCCTTGAACCTCTGAGTCCTTGTTCTTAGTCATATTCATGAAGAATTATTTTTCTCAGTAAGACAATTGAGACACAGGTTCAGGAGAAGTAAACATCTTTGGGGGACCATTAGTCTGTCCATTATTCAACCCTCTCTGTGCTGTTTTAGTGTTTCTAAAAAAACATATGATTGGTGTCTAATAGAAACTTTAAGAGAGAGAGAGATTATGCTTTGTGTTGCCAGTTTTTTTAAGTTAAAAATTGAGATAAGAAAATGAAAATAGGCGAGGGAGTTAGCTCAGCGGCCTAAGTGCCTGCCTAGCAAGCACGAGGTCATGAGTTCGATCCCTGGCACAAAAAAAAAAAAAAAAAAGAAAAAAGAAAATATATTTATCAGGCCATGAAATATAGAAATCCAGATGGCTTCAGGTATAGATTCAGATGTCTTTAGAAATTTTCTTCCTTCATCACTTGGCTTACTTTTCTTCACTTGAACTACCTTTCTTCAATGGTTATCACAAATTCAGGCAGGTTATTTCTTTGTCTTTGGGCTTTTTATTGTTATAGTAACTTCAGTGGGTTAAAAAGGGTGTCTTTCTCAAGAGTTCTGGTAAAAGTTTGGAGGAAAGTTCTCATTCACTCTGATAGGTCCTATGGCCACCCTGGAGCCAGCCACATCATGTCAGGGTACTGCGGTACTTTGGCTGGGTAGGCCCAGTCACAATTCAGACTCAAATCTCAATTATAACATCTGGCTTGAGAGCCAGGAGGTGGGTTCAGGCCCACCTTAGCCATCTGGACCAAGAGTGGATTGAGGAGCTATTAACTGAAGTGAATATAATGCTTAGTAGGGCAAAGCAAGAGATGTCCACTAATATTTGTGAAAATTTAGATTTAGTATCTAAAATAAAAATATAAATTACAGAATTAAGAGAAAATAGAAGTGGTCAGTCTTCATATAATGTGCATCACAAAATATGTGACTAAAGCATAAAACTTACCTCTCATGTAAATATTCCATGTGTTTCTCCCATACATTACCTGTGATACTTTAAGAAAATCACTTAGCCTAAAACTTGTAATTGTAAAAAAGAGATAATAACACTTACTTTCAGAGTTATAATGAAGAATAGAGAATGCATATGAAAAATCTACCATCTTGTCTGGCTTATTACTGAAGTTCAATAAACAGCAGGTTTTGTTATCATGATTGTTATTATTTTAATAAACCTCAACCTTTTCCACTCCTGGAAGAACAGTTTGAACTAATAGCAATTCTGCATCTAAGTTTTTCTTAAGGGCATGTGAGCTACTTGTTATTCTCCACTTTAAATGTCAGACATAAAATGAAATTTTGATCAGTTTGTTCTGAAACCATTAGACCTCTTTTTATTGATTCATGGCTAAGAAAAACACCAGTAGTCTAAAATGTATCGATGCTAGGTGTAAATTTTATTTTAACATAAACTAAAGGCAAAGTGAGATTGTACTGGCAATGTTGCTAATGTGAAATTCACACCTACCAAGATGTTCTTTCGTTGCCACTCCCCATGAAAATCGAGTCTTAGTTCCTTAGCAAAGATAGATGGGATTATGTACCTATACAGCTCTCTTCTGAAACGTATTTCTTCTATAGAGGGCTTTTTCCTACTGAGAAGTAGGATTGCCAAGGCTTGGGCATTGGTCAGACTAGCCCAGCCACCTGAGGTGGGTGTAACTCAGAGCTCATGTGCAGACTAAGTCTACAAAGATAGGGGAAGAAGCAGTGCACTGGACGTGGTGTGGATTCAAGGGCTGCAAAATGACCCAGAGTTCTCCCTGGTCAACTATTTAATGGGCTTGACTTAATTCATGTTCCAGTGGAGATGTAACTGTGTGTTGGTTAAGTTGTTTGTATCATGATGCTTTCTGGACCAGGAAAAGGCTTATGCTTTTAGGGGATTCTACAGCATACATGGAATATTCGTTCCCTATTACTGCTGTAATAGAGCACATAAATTAATAATTGCCACAAATTTAGTGACTCGAAACACACAGAATTATTATGTTAAGGTTCAGGAGGTCATCAAGTCCAAACTGAGTCAGCAGACATATGTTCTTACTAAAGTCTGTCAGAGAAAATAGCAGCCTGCCTTTTCCAGTTGTGTTCTTTGGCTATGGTCCCTGGTCCCTTCCTCCATCTTCAAATCCAGCAGAATATCATCTTTTTTGGGGAGGAGGGGTGTGTTCCAGGGACCATACTCACAACCTTGCCCTTGCCAGGCTGGTGCTTGTGCCTCTGAGCTATCTCCCCAGCCCCTCAGAATATCATCTTGAATGAATACCTGTCTCTCTTCTGCCATCATCACATCTCTTGCTCCTCTTCCACTTAGAAGGATCCTTGATTACATCACACCAGAATGTTCTCCCCACCCCACAATCCTTAATTTCAGAGTACCTTTGACTACTTCAGTATTCACAGGAGGATTGCAATGTGGGCATCTTTGAGAGGAAGCATTTCACCTTCCATTCCCCATCCCAAATATAGGCTGGGCAATTTACTTTGAAGTCAAAATCACAGAGAAAGAATAATTTTTGCATAGAAATTGTTACTAGTCCCCAAGCTCTACAACATGTGTTCATGATGCCCCAATAGTAAGGGTATATATCCTACTGCAACATCAGTTTTTAGGAGATTTTCCCTTTTTAAAAAATGTCTTATCAGTGTTCACAGGAAATTGGTAAAATTGGAGAAAATTGCTAGTTATGGAAGATACTCTACTAAAACCCCTTATCCTTGAGGAATTAATTCCAAAACCAGTGAATACCTGAAATTGAAAATGTTACCAAACACTGCATGTATGGTACTATGTTTACCCCACACACATTCATACGTATGATAAAACTTAATTCATAAATCATGTGTAGTAAAAGATTAAAACAATCATAAAATAGAATACTTATTTTGCAGTATACTATAATTAAATTTATATAAATGTACTTTCACATTATCACTTAAAGAAAGCATTTTATGACTTCTTTTTGGCATATCTGAATTCTCAGTATTGTTTCTCTTGCACTTGTGGACCATTATTAAGGGAGATATGCACACAAACTCTAGTTTACACTTATGATTTGGATCTGAAATGCCCCCAGAAAGCCCCGTGTGCTTGGAAGGTGATCAGATTGTGGGGATGCTGCAGCTGACTTGCAGTAATGAGTGAGGCCTGGTTGGAAGTGAGTCCCTGGCATGGAGGGGGATGCTGTCCTTGACTCCTCTTTCTATCTCTGCTTCATGGCTGCCTTGGAATGCTCTCTCTGCCCAAGCTATCAGCTGTGCTATTTCTGCATTGGACCTGACCAATTACAGACAGAAACTGTGAGCCAAAATAAAACCCATTCTCGTTTAAATTGTAGGTATCAGGTATTGTGTCCCAGGGATGAGGAAGTGACTAAGACACAGTTGATCTGATGGCAAAATAGCCACTAAGTAACCAATAAACAAATAGCACACACAGTGTGGATATTCTAGATAAAAAAGCCCATTCATGATTCAGGAAGACTGGGTGGGATGGTGTGAAATTTCATCGCATTCCTCAGAATGACTGCAATTTAAAACACATGAATTGTTCATTTCAGGGAATTTCTATTTGGTACCTTTGGACTATGGTTGACTATTAGTAACTTAAACTCCAGAAAACAAAAGTAGGGAAAATGGGTGGGACTACTGTATTTAAAACACTTTAATGAAAACATAAATCATTTCTGAGCATACAGGGAAATTTCTAGTCTATCCGGACTTTAGTTGAAGATTGTATTCATTTACCAGGTCCGCCATAACAACATAACACAGGCTGGGTGTTTAAGAACAGAAAGTTCTGTTCTCACAGTTCTGGAGTCTAGAAGTCTGAGATTAAGGTGTTGGTAAGGTTAGTTTCTCCTGAAGCCTCTTTCTTTGGCTCAACCTCTCCTAGGGTCTCCACATGACCTTCTCTCTGGGCCTGTCTATATCCTAATCTCTTCTGGTAAAGATGCTACTCATTGGGAGTGATGGCCATCCATATGACCTTAATTTACACTGATTACCTCTTTTAAAGTCCCATCTTCAGATACAGTCACAGTTTGAAGTATTTGATTTAGGAATTAAACATGACAGGAAGCATAATTCAGCCTGTAGCAAGGATCAACCACATGTATTCCGATGTATCATCTTTTGATGGCAAAGTTTGTTCCAGCTGCATCCATCTCTCTTCCTGATGAATCCCCAGAGTAGCTTCCTTGCAGACACCAAGTGGCATTTCCAGACCTTGCACAATCAGCCAGTGTCACACTCAAACCAAGGCGAGATAAACCTACTATGGGTTCCGTGTCTCTGTCAAAGTCAAGCAGAACTTTAGAAACACAGAAGTTACCTCAGAAAGCTATACAAACCTATACAAGTTGTTATTTGTTCTTTCTAACCAGAGTTGACTTCCTTGATTTTCTCTGTTTCAGTGATTTTAGTTTTATACACACCGGGCTTGATATTTTAAGTCCTGAATTAGAGATACAGAAATGTAGTTTTGTTTTCTGTAACTGGACTCAACTTGCTCACTGTCCCCCCGACCCATGCTGGTGAAGAGTGGAGAACTTTAAGTTGCCCTCTTCTGGTTTTTTCCCCCACTATCTTCTTTTCCAGGGGGAGTCCATGGTTCTGCTCCCTTCTTTTGCCCCAGGATGAGGTCAAGATCCCTGGAATGAAGCAGCAAAGGGGACAGGCTTGTTCTGTCTCTCCTGTCCTCTTCAATTTTCTCTGAGTTTTTTCATGCCATGTGCTGAATTCATTACACACTGAAAGAAGTGCAGTGTCCAGGTCTTCTCATTTGCAAGGGCTCTTCTGAGCTCTTGGAAGGAGCCAGAGTTATGGCTACATTTGGTCACAGTTTTTACCTTTATCAAAGTAAAGCATTTTAGGAACAATTGACTGGGACCACTTTTGCTTGGTACTTGTTTTCCCTCCATCAAACCTTCCATCTTATAAAGGGGTTTTAGAGTGAGCTTAGAGTGGATGTAGGAATTTTGCTGCTCTAAGGAGAAGTTAGCATGAGATACTTTCAATCTGTAATTTTTAGTATCATACATTTGTGGGATTTGCAGTCACCTCTGTGAATATTTAAATTACATGCTGGGCGATGTTGCACTGAACTGGCTTCTGGAAATGTTTCTTCCCTTGCTGTTCCACCTCACAATGTTCATAGTGCCTCCAGTGCCTGGCTTTGGAAGTCTGTGTGGAGGGGAGGAGAAATAGCTCATAGAAGAGTCCTCCAGCCATCAGATGGGCAAAATAATAAGCAGTAGATTCAATTCACATTAACAATTCTACCTATAGTTTTCTCCAGTCAGCAAGAAAGACATTTAATGTATCACATACAATTTTAAATTTCATATATATATATATATTTCTGCTGACAGTACTTCACAAAGAGAACTCTATATTTGTGAGGCACAGGTGTAGACAATAGGAACATCTACGTATGAAGTTACATGTTTTATACTTTCCAACTATCAGCAATTAAAAATAAACTGATGAACTACCTTCCAGAAAGACCTGAATGATGTACCTTTTTGTTCTCTATGTAGATAATATTATGAAATAATTAGCATAGAAAGAGATGACTAACAAGCATGCAGACCAAAATGTGGGAAAAATGTCTTAAGTTATAAACAATTAATAAAATATTATTTAGATTTTGTGATACTTGTGGTATTCGTAAGTTTTTATTTTCTCAATTTAAAAAATATTCACTTTCATTCTAAAAAATGACACTGATTATTTTGTATTTCTGTTTCTAAAGTGGACTCCTGAGCTGTGGTAAGCCTCAGGTCCTGTGACCTGCCCTAGCCCTCTTTGAGCCAGCAGCGAACTCTGTGTGGTGAGGTGAGGGACATGGACTCCAGCTCTGAGGGGCCCGGTCTGCGTCCTCCTTGTCTAACCCCTGGAGTCATCCTGACCAGACTGCCTGAGTACAAGCAACTCTTCATAGCGCTCCCTGTTTCTGGAATTCAGAAGCACCTAATTGAGCATCAGTGGTATCCAAATGCCTGGCTGGTATATGGTGATCAGGCAGGGCACAGGGGACAGATTCTACCAGCTGTCTATGAACACACGTTTCATGCTGACTTGCTCACTGTGACACATGCCTCTGAGTATGTATGTGTGTGTGTGTGCATGTATAAATGTGGGATGGAGGTAGTACATGAGGACCCTCTGTGAATTGCTTTTCTGTTTTAATTACTGAACCATTCTGTATTTTATCCAGTGATTAAAGGAAGCCATGATGAAATGTGACACCTGGATTTTGAGAGAATGACTGAATTGGCTTAACACCAATTTTATTAGTGAAGAATGACCAGATATATTGAACAGAGGTGTCAGAGCTGTGGGAAGTTATGGAACAGAATCCAACACACAGGGGGCAGCCAACCATTGGAAGCAGTGGCTTTTACTCCCAGAGAAGGCTGGGCACTTAGTTCTATGCTTGGAATCAGACTCACAGGAATGGGAAACATCATTCTAATAAGACAAGGTGATCACAGTGCAGTGGCCAAGGACAGAGTGGCTCATTGTGGAACTATTTTGTAAGTGGCAGGCCATGTTTACAAAATCACCACTACTTTGGAATTTCTAACTGTGACTGACAATGTTTTAACCTGTCCCTTCCAAGGGTTTAGAGCTTAGATGACAGACAAGTCTCATTCCTGATTATATTCTCTAAGGACTTCCTCCCAAATGCAGGGCCAGATTTTCTAGGACTGTGGTACAATGATTAAAAGAATAGAATGGGGCCAAGTCATAAAGACTCAGACACCAGCACCATCAGTTACAAGCTATACAACCTTGGATTAGTTGCTTAACCCCTCTGAGCTTCAGTTTTCTTCTCAGTACAAAAGGCTGTTACGAAGATGGATGAGTTAATGTGTGACGCGCATAGAATGCAGGAAGTGTGGTTGTAGCTATCACACTGTCCTCCCTGAAGAATACTTACCTGTCCCCCATCCTCAGTGCTTCCCAGTCCATGCTGATAGGACAGAAGAAGCCCACTGAGATGTTTCCTGATATTTAAAGGAAGCTTTTAGAATTTTGAGCACCTGTTTCTATCTCAAGGTTCAGTAGTTACCACCAAAAGCTGGGATTTCAAGACTACTATTCCAGAGGTGAACTGTAAGTGCTGTTTTGGAAGTCCAGAAACAAATAATAATATTTTTGCTACACTTGCATCCTGTCTTCTCTCAGGCAATGATCACTTCTGGCTAAAGAGGGGAGATTTTGATAAAGATTTAAAGAGTATGGGAACTAAAGTAATAACATTTCAAAATGATACATTGATATCAGTAAAGGAAAATTAACATCTTAAATTTCCTTTAGAGGTGTCATGTGTCAGGTTGTGGAATCTACATCTATTTTTTAGGTTAATCTTCCAATATCCTACTAGACAGATGCTTTTTTTTTTAATTATGAGTTCACTAGGGTTTGCAGAGCTTCAAGATTTTACCTAAATTATTAATGTGAGGTGTGGGACATAATTCAGGCTATTTTGCTCCCAAAGCTGTACTGTTTCTACCCATTGCTCCTGTTATACTGACCTCTGCTCTCTAAAACTTGATTTTTCTGGAAGAGAAACTTCTGAGTGGGAAAAAAAAAACATTTTCCCCACCATGAGTTGCAAGAATCTTCTTGAATTTTTGGAGCTTTCCTTTCCTGCTTCAGAACAAACTCAATTTACTCTGAATAGTGGGTACTGTTTCTACCTGCATGTTTGACACCTCTAATCAGTCAGTTCTAATGAACTCTTCACATCCAGCAAATTCAGCTAATACATTGATTTTATTTAAGTAATTCAAGCTGTCCCTCTGAAAAACCTTTGTTCATCTCTCTCCAATTATTTGTTGTATTGACTCTAATAACTCATCTTAGTTCTTACCATAAACTGTTTAGAAAAAAAAATCTTTTCCTTTCCCAGAATGAATTAAATTGATTATGCCTAATGTGATGACAATGAAAAATTTCTCTTCTTTTCAAACAGAAATACAGACACCAAACATATGGACTCTTGGTTCTGGTTAACATTGAAAATTAGGGCTATACAAAATATATTATGTTTCCAAGCCTATGTGAAATTGTGAGGAAAACAAAAAAAAAATTTGTTTTCTGTGCTTCACTCTGTCCTTTCTCAGCTCCTGGCTCCTTGCTTTCATACTGCCCCCCTCCATGGTACTATATCTAACATTTAATTCATTCTTTACATTTTCTTCCAGGATAGGGCTTCCCAAAATGATCTAGTATGCTCCACAGTGCTGATGTCACAGGACAACGACGTCTCCCTCTGTATTTCCTTTTTGGTTTTTTATCTGTAGATTCATAAATATGACTCTCTTCTTCCCATCACCTCCTTCCCTGAGAATTATTTCACCTCTTGTCTTTAATTCATTTTAAAGGAGTTAGGAAACATTGAAATAATTTCCATTTTACCACAAGGAACCCTTTAAAAATAGATGATCCTGCTTATAACATCATCATATATCTATGCTCTGTAACTTGTGATTAATGTGATAAAACTTAAATAGAAGTGAATTGTTCATGTTTAGAAAAGCAAAGATGACATTATTGTTACTATTTGCAAATATGAGGATATAATAGGAAAATATATAAAACTAAGCTAAAAAGTATTGCAATAAAATGGCATATAGTAAGAACATTTTGCAACAAATAGATTATTCCAGCAACGTTAATTTAGAAAATACAGAAAGAACAACTCATTCACAATATTAGCAAAATATATAATGTAAATTAGAAATAGCCCTTTAAGAGACACAGGACTTTTTTTTTTCTATAGAAAATACTTCAAAGAGAATTAGAAACACACTGTTTTGTACTAATAGCAGGAATGTATATATTATAATGATGTATTCTTCTAAAAAATATAGGCAAAGTAACTTGAAATAAAAATTCAAAAGACATTAAAAGTCAATACCTTTGAAATGTTTCTAATGTCTATTTGGAAAAGTAGTTGAGCAAAGAGAACTAAATTTATTGCTAGTAAAACTTGATAAGATTAAGAAACAGTTTAAATGTTTTACCTGTAAAATGTAAAACATTTAAACATTTAAATATCGAGATTGATTAGAATTTCAATAATTTGCTACTCTTACATATGGTAATTTGTTACTCATGCCCTACAGACTCTCCCTAGAACTAATCAGCCTGTTAAAATGACAGATGTGAACATTAGTCTCCAAATACAGTGACTTAACCACTATGTTGCTTCTCGGAGCCTGCCGATTGGCAAAGCGCTCAGTAGCCGTTGATAAGGCTGAGAAGAAACGTTCACCTGGACCCAGAGTGGCCCAGATTGTCCCCACATCACGTGACTCTTAGGAACACATATCCGAACTCCTCTCACCGGCAGACCTGGAATCTAGTTCCTCGAGCAAGGGAGAGTTCAGCCCTATCTTAGTCAGCTCGGATCCTTTGATTTTCCTTCTCCATTTCTTCTCTGGTGTTTCTTTTCTATTTCAGCTCCGCAGAAAGCCTGGTGCTCCTTGATTTACACAAATGGGCCAGACTTTCAGTTTACCAAATACTCAGATCCTGAGTCCAAGTTTATACTTGGCAGAGATGCTCTGCTGTGTGACAATCAACCTTATTGTGTTATAAATCATTTTTTGCCGTTATTTATTCTGTGTATTAGGACCAGGAATAGTGCATAATTAAAACAATCACGATTTATGTCTTTGAGAACTTATTGTCTGAGAGTCATAGCTCTTATACACTGAAGTATATGAAAAGACATATGAACTATGTATTTCTAAAATACAGAAATTACTTTCCCATTTTTTTCAAGATAAATGTGCTATAAAAAGAGATAAAAGCAAAAATATATATAATCTTTTCTCAAACTGCATTAGTTTATAGCTGAGACACTGTTGTAACAAAAGGCAGATTAACATAAGAAGTATGCTGTGTCTCTCAGCAGGAAAAAAAGTTATGCTTTCTTGAAAGTAATTCTGTCAAGTAATGGCATAAGGGCCTGGCTTAACTATTATTTATCAGGGAGCCATAAATCTTAGCCATAAATCTTGTCTTAGCGACAAGACAAAGGAAGAAGCAACTCCAGGCCCACAAAGACTGGGAAACCTGGTAAGGAGTTATGGGAGGCCGTCTGCTCACAGACCCACCTTTGGGTGCTGCATCTGGGCTGATCAGTGGCTGACTCCAGTGAGGGAGGATCTGCATCCCACCATTACACAAAAAGAGGAAAGAAGGGAGGTTTCCCTGTAGTTTACCTATCATTGGCTCTACAATCCCTAATTCTTTAGGTCTATAATTTGTTTTTTTCCAGAACTATTAAATTTAGTCTATGATAACTTGTTCTCAGTTAACTGTTGTTAATTCCTAAAATTCTTTATTCCATTAAAAAAAACCAACTTCTCTTAAAATTCATTTAATAATATTTTGGGCAATACATATCTGTAAAGATAATGTATTGAAAACTCAAAATATTAGACCATTGCCCGTCTTTTCCCAGGTTTCTGGTTTTCTAAGTCCTTCTATGATCTGTTACAATGATTCACTAACCTCCACATTTTCTTAAAATTTTTCTAAATAATATACTAAGACAGGATACTTGAATTTTGAAAAAGATTGTGTGCTTTCTATGTAAACACTGCCCATATTCTAGATTGATATGGCAAAGATGAACATTTCCTGAGTGTGTGCTTTTAACAGGCAGCTGTGTTAGGTATACAGAAAAAACTGATAAGTGAAACTCTTATGCTCCTGGTTTAGTGGTGAAGACAAGTCTGTGAAGAAATGATGATGATAATGATGGATTCTGTGTGGTAATTGTAGAAGTACAGTGGAGGAAAGGATATTTTTATATGCAATCAATAGTGTTGGGCGAGTTGACTAATTGATCTCTACCACAGAACATACTCAAAAATCAATCCTGGATGCTTGGTAGATGTAAATGTGAATGTTAAAACAAGGACAGCTTCATTGCTGTGGATAGAAAAATGTTATATAAGCTCTGCTTGAAACTACATGCTCAGGGCTGCATCTTTTTAGATCACATCTTCTTAGAACATTTGGAATTGTAAAGGGAGCCCTGAGTCCAAACTTCCCTATTTTCTTGGGAGCCAAGAGCTGAGTTTGAATTTCTGACATCCTTAACTTTGTGTGCAAAATAGCTTCCTCCCTTTCCCTCCTCTGCCCTCTCCTCCACTCCCCTCTCCTCCTTTCCCCTCTTTCTTCTTCCCCCTCTTTTCTTTCTTCTCCTTCCTCTTCCTCCCAGTCCTCCTCTTCTTCTTTTTCTCCTCCTCCTCCTTGCTGCCCTCAATTGCTTGAGAACTCAGAAGAGTTGGGCAGAATATTGCCTGTAAATGAGGAGATGGGGAGAAGGTGAGGCTTGTTATCCACAGCAACATTCTGTGTGCTGCTCAGCAATGCAAAGTGAAGAACAAGCACTTATAACTATGAGCAATGAGATCTGCTGTGAGTCAAGGAGAAGCAAGACTTTTATGAGCAAAGATTTCTGTAGCCACAATAGCAGTGAAGTGGAATGAGGATTGGAGTGTGGAGTGTGTGTGGGAAATTAAGAAACCGAATCATTGAATAAATGTGCTGGATACTGTGACTCCTACCAAGTATATATTCTTTATGGTCTTGCTTCTCTTAAAAAAAAGCTCTGAATCTTTGTTTTTCTCAAAGATTCAATTCTCGTCAAGGGCAGGAAGTAACTGTTTCCCAGTCAGAGTACAATCCCTTCCTGTAATGTTCTTCTAGTGGTAAACGGGTTGGTTTACTTAAAAGACTATTAAAACTTTTCAACTTGAAACAATTCTTGAATTAAAGTAATAGTTTATCCATTTACATCTAAATCACGTGGAATTAAAATATTACTTTTTGTTTCCACTTAAGATTTCCCAAATCAGAATCTTTTAGCAGTAGGTCCTAGGAATCCGTGTTTTAAACAGACTCTCTTGGAGAGTCTTGAGCCTTGTAAACTATAAGGAGCTCTCTCTAGGGTCTTTTCTCACCTTCTCTCTTGAGCTGTTGCTTCTTCTCTTTATCTCTCCAGGCCTGGAATATTTTGTAGGCAAAAGATATGCTATAAACGAAACTAAACCAGTTAACAGAATCGGAAAGACACTGGCCTGTGTTCCTAACCCGCTTTGAAAAGGCAACGGCTTCCCAGTGGACCGCAATACAACATTTCCCTCCTGGCTTCTGTCCTATTAAACTAGCCCGAACTTTCCCTGTGGGACCGTTGGTGTTGGCCTACTCTCCCTGTGGAAAATAGCACCCATTTGGAGGACTACACCATCTTATTGTGTGGATCTCAGTTCCTGCTTTACCTCCTCACAAGGCTGCCTACTTCTCAAGCTGGTCTGTGTGCTGTCCACTCCTCACTCTCCCGCACACTGGCCCGCTCCACCTACAGTTTCCTTTCTGGCATTTATCACTCCCTGAAATCAGCTAATAAATCAATCCAACTATCTTTTAATTTCCACCTAAAATTTACTTTCTGGCATTTATCACTCCCTGAAATCAGCTAATAAATTAGTCCATCAGTCTTTTTATCTTTGTTTCCTAGCCCCAACTGAATGGAAGAAGAATGTCAATGTAAATCATTGTTATACTTTCAGTGTCAAAACCTTTCTGACATCAGTGAGTGTGCAATAATTGTTTAACGAATATTGAATTAAAAGTTCAAAACACTGAAGGACTGTTAAGTCTCCAAACCAGAGCTCCAAACCCACAATCTGCCTAATCTTACAGTCACCCTCTCTTCTACTGTAGGATCTAACCTCCAGCCTTGTGATACATGGTGCTTATTGCAGATGAGGGCAGAGGAAGGACAAGGCCTAGATAATACAACAAGCAATTATGCACATGAGGCCTTACTCTTTAACAGAGAAGCTAAATAGCAAATCATTTCAACTTCACTTCTTACATATAAAATTAAAAATAGGGGCCTTTAATTAATTAGTTAAATTGCTCAACAAATATGTATTATTAACCAACTATGTTCCAGGTCTATTCTAGGTACTTAGAATAGATGAAAAACAAAACAAGATAAAGAATGACTCCCGCCTTTAAGGAGCTTCCTCATATTTCTACCTGTTAACTAGATCATTTGCTTCAATCAAATTGTGGAGAGCTGGTCCTCCATCCTGAATTTTCCTCCCCTGTTTTTAATAAATAATAGGGTTGTTTGCTTATAAATCTCAACTCTTCCCAATTATGCAGATAAGTTTTTCTAAAATGCACATTTCTAATTGTTTCCAAAAATGTCACTCATTATAAGTTGAATATGTATCAGTACATTCTCAACAGGAAGTTCTCAGCATAGTAATAGTTGTGGAAGTTAAAAAAAGTACGTGAACTCAGAGAGATGAGAATCAGAATGATGAGTAGACTACAGAGATTATTCATAAGGGAAGTAGAGATGCAATTAGGGTACAGAGTTCTTCCATATGTTTGACATTATCTACAAGGTTAGCACTCATGTAAGGAAAATATTCCTTGAAGAAAACATAATTTAACTTGAATTTCAGAGAAGTATTTACATATAGAAAATGATATCTTGAAAATTTATCTAAATGCTGTATCATTTGTAAGTTTGAGGAATTACAAAATTTGAGGTATTCAAGAATGTTATCCACACATCAAAAAATAATCAAAAAAGCTAATCTTTACAACAAACAGGAGCATGCATCTTTTGGACACTGGGAAAACATACCACACCATCTTTGTTTCTCTGTGTAGCAGAAAGGGCTGCCTTCTTCTCTCCATCCTGGATGTTCCCAGGAGGCTACTGTTCACTGTCCATCTGTGAAAAGAGATATGGAGAGGGGCACCACATGTAATCAGGTACAGCATGGAAAATGTCAGTGCTTCTTTCCTCGGCACTGGTGACTGAATGATTCTATGGTTGTGCCCTAAAATGAAACAAAGCAAAACAACACAATACAACAAACAAATGATCAAACAAAAACAACCCAAAAGCTGCAAAGAAGGAATGATGTAACTGATGTTCTTCTTTTAAGGAAAGCCTGATTATTGGATGTGAAGCATGTATAGTTTATGCTATAGTTAACACAGCACTTTTTGAACATATTCTATACTCTTTATTTCCTGCATCAGTGAACACTTATCTTTGGAAGAGCTGTGCTTTCCTGATTCCACAGATATTTCTAAATCAAGAAAATTCTTGATTGTTCTCAACATCAGAGCCCTCTAGTGTATCTAGAACTTTCTATTCCCAGCACAGCATTAGACTGGATTAAATAATCTAGGTACTAAGAAGTCTAATGCTGGGTACATCTGTTTTCCATGAATTCTCCGCTGATAGGGCAAACTTGAAAAGCCAAACCAACTTGGAGGAGAGGGGTGAGTGCCTTCCCAACTGTTTGAAGACTTGCAAATCATCTGCTGTCCTTTCCAACACTGAAGCCAGAGAACAAGGGGAGCAAAGCAGAGAACCCCAAAGACAAAATAATAAAGCAAATGTGTTTTAATGAATGACTTAAAAAAATCAATTCACATATATAAAGTTTTTTCCTTTTAAATATTGAAGCTAAATATATTTGTCTGACCCTCTGATAAATTCTGATGTGTCAGTAAATTTTGAGGGTAATGTGGACCATCAAGTATGTATTTGTTACTAAAAACAAGATGCAACTTCTATTGACCTTTCTACTGATATCCAAGCAGAAGTTTTCATCAGAGCCTAGAGTTTGAGGTGGGCTTATCAGTTACTAAACTGTGGCCCCCAAGAGCAAAAACAGCAGGGTAGATAGATGCTTGCAATCTGGAGAGCAGTTAGCTGACAGAGAGATGGCTCAGGAATAAATATGACACAGTCCTCTTCTTTCTCAGCCAAAACCAAAAGAAGGCAGCAGTGGGGGGGAGAGACTGACACTAGGAATACAGTTCAAAGGAAGGAAAGAAATAACTCAAAATTATACCTTTTACATTCAATACGTTTTTGTCTTTTCCAGAATTTGTGACTTTTTTAGAATTTGATAAATGTTATTATCATTTATCATGACTTCAGTCAAGACTAGCAGTAAATACTCAATCACATTAAGAGTGTTGAGCTGGGGAAAAGATCAATATTGATGCTCTGTCACAAAAGAGAAAAGTCAGGTAGTACTTACTGTCACTCTGAATGAAGTTTGGCTGCCAGGTGAGTCAATAAATGAAAGAATACCAAAATAACAATCGACAAGGTGTAACACACAGTGTCTTCAGAGAGTCATTATTATCGGGATAGTAAGTAAATTAGCCATATCATGCTTGGTCAGTTGATTCTGAGTTTTGTTAGAGTCTGTTAAAGCACTGTAAAATTGCTAGTACACTGATTTAACCTGGAATGAATTCAGCTGCTTCAGAATCAGTGCACACGACACAGAAAAACTCAAAAGATATAGAAGGGATTTTGAGTCTGGGGAGCACTCGAGGGCAGTAGTTACAGAACAAATCTTGGAGCTGGGCTGCTTGACCTCAAATCCAAACTTTATCTAATCTCTCCAAATTTAGTGTTCTCATGTAGAAAATGGGGTTAAAGTTAGTGACTGCTATGAGAGTTTGTGGTGAAGACTAAGAAACATTTTGCATAATGCCCTCAAAAAGAACATTATAAGTGCTTAGTAATGTTTAGAGATCATCAATGCTGCTCTGGAAAGTAACACTGTCCACAAGAAGAGAAATAGGAAGTGGACTGATTCTATAATAGGCTACAAGGTCAAATCCTAACCTAAGCCTCACTGGCTCATTAAAATTCTCCCACATACTTCTGGTAAGGTTATGTCTGCACAGACAAATTCCAATGAAATACCAAGGATGGATTTGTCCATTATAAGCAACCAAAGT
Source organism: Hydrochoerus hydrochaeris (assembly GCA_004027455.1). Classification (NCBI taxonomy): domain Eukaryota; kingdom Metazoa; phylum Chordata; class Mammalia; order Rodentia; family Hydrochaeridae; genus Hydrochoerus; species Hydrochoerus hydrochaeris. Next base: position 30,513 of record PVLA01009089.1, read on the forward strand.
GTGAAATTTATTTGTGAACATTTTATATTTTTAATTACAAAGTAATTCAAAGTCATACATTATAAAAATTTCATGTTGTACAGAAGCACATACAGCAAAATATCAGAGTTCCTCATTCTGTTTACCAACTGACCACTTTAATCGGGGCATTTCAGGCAGTAATGACATTTTCCTGGAGAACGTTCATAGATACCTATTTATGTGCGTAATATATGCCATTATGTCGTGATGTTGTGACTATCTATATATATAATTTTATCTTTTTAAAAGTTAGCAGAATTATCCTAAATTGTCCTTTAATAATATTTTTCCACTTTCTTTTTTTCTTAAGTCACCATTCTGTGTGAGTACACGTTTATAATTCATTTTATATAAAATATATAGTTTTTATTTATAACATAACAGCACTGTATCCCATGCTGTGCATACTCTATACTTTGACTATTTCCTGTTGATGAGTATCTCACGTATCATTCTTTGAAATAATGCTGTGGCATAAATCTTTGTATTTATGTGGAGAAACTTGCTTTAGTACTGAACAAAACATGTGACTTTTTAGTTGTGAAAAACATACTAATAATAACATGCCTTTTATAGTTGCAAGGATGATACAGGAAAGTATTTCCCCCTACATTCTGGTCAGCCATGAATAGGATAAACAGTTTAATGTTTTTAACTTCATATTGTTTTATTTGAGAATGTTTTTCTCATATTTTTGGCTCTTTTGTATTTCTTTGTTCATAAATTGCTCCTTAATACTTTGCTTTTTTATTTTGTCTTTTTTTTTAGTTGAATCTCTTTATACATCCTGAGAATTACTCCTTTTTAAAAGACATTATGTTGTAAAAATTTGCCACTAGTATTTATTTGTGCTCCTGGTCCTTTTCAACCTTATAATTTGAAGGTCTACACAACTACTAGTCTGAATTAGCTCTTTTGTCTTATTTGAGTATTTTAATCAGGAAAGTGAAGATTTTGTTAAGAAATTTTGCCTCTTCCATTTATTATATGGCATTGGGTAAGACACTTAAACTCTTCAGATTATAAATTTTTAAATGTATTGCATTAACCCTTATTTAGAATTAGCTACAAGTTTTACTGATTCATTTTTCCCAATCTTTTGAAAGTACACTTACATTTGTTGAATCATAAACTGAGCTATTTTATTATCATTTAATTATAAAATTAGCTTGTTGAATTAATTGTAAAGTGACTGTTATAAAATATTTTAAACATGTAGGAAAACATGGAGAAAATAAAAACAAATGTATCATTTTTATTAAACTCTTAATATTTACTATAATTTGTGTATATAAGAAAACAATCACAAGCATACTGTGAGCCTTCCGCATACAGCTCAGGTCCTACCATTTTACCTCCCCAACTACCACTGTAAAATGTGTTCATTATTCTCATGTAATTTTAAATATTTTGAACACATGTATCTGTATGCAAAATATTGTTTTGCATGCTTTCATAATTTAAGGAGGTATATACCACCTATATCTTTTTCAGCTTCATTTTCTTTAAGTATTTTTGTTGATATAGTTGCTTCTCTTTCATATTTGTACCTCATATGTAGCATTTCAGTGATCAACCATAAGTTATAAGTGTACCATAATTTATTTGCTATCTTTTGATTGATGTTCAAATCAAAATTTTGCTTGCATTTATTTGTTTCTATTTAACTAATCCCACAATGTCTTCTTAAGAACACATTAGTTTTTTAACGTAAATATTGTGTCCAAATATAGAGTCTTAGGATATGTCACATTGTCATCAGCAACAGCTGTTAAATATTGTTAAGGTTGAGATCCAGTGTCCCTCAAAAGTCTTAGGTGTACAGAGATGTGCTTCTGGAAGGTGGCTGGCTCACAAAAGCATGGACCTCATCAGCTGATTAATCCATTGCTGAGTTCCAGCTGAATCAGCCTGGAGGGGATGTCGTTAAAAGAGGTGTTTAGTGGGGACTTGACCAGGAGGGATGTGTTTTTGTCCTGATTTTCTCTCTGCTTCTTGGCTTCCTTTCTTTCTCTCTGTTTCTTGGTACCCGAGATGGAGCAGCTTTCCTTGGCCACAACTTTCCACCATGGCTTTGGAACCAGTCATTGTGGCCTGAGCTCTAAATCTGAGAGGGAAAATAAACTTATCCACCTTAAGAGGTGGAAGTTGGGTGTTTTTCCCCACAATGGGAAAATAGCTAACATGAATACATTCGACCAGATTATAACCCAGAGGGTTGGAGCCACTTTCCATTTAAAACTAGAACATATAGACCTTTCAGCTGAATCACTCATACTAACAGATGTTTTCTAAACTCAGTTTTAAAAGCATATAGCATATTTTTATTTTGACATAAAAGCCTTCAATTCATGTGGTAATGGGAGCCCATTATGCATATGGTTAATCAATAGCCCTAATACCATTTGTGGATTAGTCTAGTCTTCCCCCACTGATTTTAACACTCTAGTTGTATACCAATCTTCCTAAATGCCTAACTCCTTTTTTGAATTCTCTGCCTGTTTCATAGCCTCATTTTCTTTTCCTCATCTAGTTGACACTAGCTTAATTATGACTTACCACCTGAGAAAGCAACCTCTCCAACTGTTTCTTTTAAACATTATTTAATTTCTTGATCAGATTTTTCTTCTCTATACAAAATTTTGGACCAAACTGACAAGAATACTTAGACAAGAATACTTGAAAACAACAAACTATAGGTTGTTTCTGAAGAATAGGATATTTTACTTTTTCCTCATCTCCCTATATCTTTCTCTGCCCTCTCCTCCTTTTCTCTTTCTGCCTTTCTGCAGAGGTACCTGGTTGATGGATGTTAAAGTTCATAGATCTGTGAATTCAATGGTTCTTCTTCTATTTCTTTTCTCAATCTTTTGATCATTTTGTTCAGGCTTATTTACTTTTTATACCCAGATTTGTCTTGGGAAAATAATTGTGATTTAATACTTTATTATGTTTCCTTTTATATTCTCCCTATTTATGGATTGCTTTAGTGATTTCTTTCTTTTAGCATCTTTGTTGTTAATAGATGATTCTTTTGGATCTTTCAGAAGATGCTAGCTGTGCTTACTTTTGAATGTTCACTGGTTGCTTAGGGCATTAGCTCTTTTGTTTATGGAATTTATTAACTTTTATGTTGTATTTCCTCAAATGGTTGCTGAATATTCCATGAATATTTTATCTAAGGCTATCGTATTTTGTACTCTGTTGTCAGTAGGAGAACATTTCAATGTTCAAATGACAATTTGTACTAGAAGCAAATAATGATTGAAGCAATAAGACACTGCTTTCCTCTTAGATGTGTGTATGTTATGACTTAGGTAAATGTTCCCCAAAGCCTCAGGTATTCATTCAAATGTGGGGCTTTTGGGAGGTCGCTAGACCATGGCAGGCCCATATGCACCAGTGGGTTAACCTGCTGATGAGTTTTATTGGAAATTTGGTCGGGAAGTTGGGGCCTGGTTTGAATGCATGGGCCGCTGGGAGTATGACTAGAAAGGTGACTGTCCTGGCTCCTCCCTTCTCTCTTCATTTTCTGGCTGCCAAGGATTGAACAGTTTTTCACTGTTCTCTCTCCCCAGGCTGTTCTACAATGCTTTCCGCCTTGGAGCCAGCCAACCACAGACCAGAAGAAGCCTGAGCCAAAATAAACCATCTCATCCTTTAACTTGTGGGTATCTGGCGTTTTGTCCCAGTGATGAGGAAGTGACTAAGATGGTATGCATGTGTTCAGGTACCTAAGTATAGCACAGATATGGCCAGGTTGACTTTCTTTGGAGAACATTTATTGCCTATTTTCTAAGTGCAGGGGCTTTGGATCTCCTCATGGCTGTACTAGGTCTCCTGGAGTATGACCCTGTTTCCCTGTCCCTAGACTTCCGTTTTTGAAGGGTCTCTTTGTGGCCCTAACTGAAAGGCAGTCACTGTGAGTCAGCTTCTGGAAGCAAGGCCCTGGCACAGGCAGCAAGGAGAACCTTTGCTCACTCTTTCTAGGCCCCATTGCCTTTGAATTTAGACTCACTCAGGGATTCAGCTGTGATGTGTTTTTCCATCAGTTCATGCTCATCAGAAATGCCTCCTTTTTCTAGGGTGCTGAGGATACATTTCCTGGGCTGACAGGATTGCTGAGTTTGTTTTGGTGTCATTTCAGTATGGTTTTTTTGAAAGCAGAGAGATAAAGCTAGACATCTTGAACTAGAAGTGTTTAGTCAACAGTTTTAAAACTGAGTGATACATCATCTCTATTGTGTTCCGTGCTGTGGATAGAATTCAATGAGATAATAATTTCTCTGCATTGAAAAGCCATGTCATATATTCAGCTGTATTTTCCATGGGACTCAGAACAATAAATGTTTTTATGGTTAAATGATTAAAAAACACTTTTTCTCAAGAACGGATAAACTCTTCTAAAGTAAGTTTTCACAATTTCACTTCTTTTAAAATTTACTGTTTTGTAGAGCTTTTCTGGGGAGGGGGGCTGAAATTCTCCAGATGTTGTTTTTCTATTCTGCAAACTAAGCTGAGGAATATTCTCAGCTTTTTACCTTTAACCTTAGATTTTTGCTTGTCTCTTCTTTCTTAATTCCAATGTCAGTGTGTTAGGCCAGTGACCATGGAGCTTCCTGGAGTAGGTTGCATGTAGCAGCACCTCAAATCAAGGCACCAAAGAATGAGACTCCGGTCTGGGTAGTTTCATTTTCAGCTTAAATTTAACACTTTTTCTTTTATTTGTAGTTAATGTTCCTTTTGGACAACAGACATACATCTGTTCTAGAAATTCTTATACCTGTTGTATTTTGATTGTATTTTAAGGATGCTTATATTTTTATGTAAGGGAGAATGATTTTGGTGAAATAGCAGTCACTCAGTAATGTTCTCTGAAGAGTGAATTGTATTTTAAAAACCATACTTCTCTGCTACACAAGTATAAATGGCTTAAGCAAAGAAGAAGATTTTTAAAAATCATTTTGAAATTGCAAACAATATGTAAACAGCTCCAATGGCTTAGTGTTCACAGAAGAACCTCTATTATTAAAAACTAAAAGTCCTGCTTCTGAGCTGGTGGTTAGCTAATTAACTTGACCTAATTATGCTATTGAATTGTGTATTTAAAACACACATTTGCCTCAGAGAATATTTTGATGTGTTATTTTAGATTTTGAATCAAAATAATAACAACCAATTAAAATTTATGATCTTGGGGAGATGGGGAACTAGGAAAGTCTCCCTTCATTATGTTTTTTTCCCAAGCATAAATCATTATAATTGCTTTTGCAATAAACACAAATATGATTCAGCAGTTATTGCTTCAACTCCAAAGATTTACTGCATGGCCCTATGAGAATCATAAGTAGCTAAGGAATTTACTTGGGAAATGACGACAACAAAATAACCTCTTGTATTCCTGTGACGTGGGCCTGCCTACGGTTATTATTAGAAATTGATGGCGACTGCTCCAGCTCACTGCCGTTGGCCAGGGGAACACTTCAGTGAGGTTCAGCATTGTTTCTGTCATTCTGATGGAATTAAAATGTTTAATTTTGTTCAAAATGTGTTACTTCAATCATGAATACAGTGGCTTAGCTGATATGGATAGACATGACATCATAATTGCTTCGTGGTGGTTGTAAGATGCAATGTTGGGGGTGTTTTTATTAGGGAAACAATTCTCTATTGATAGCATTTAAAAAAACAGAATCAGTAAATATCTTGAGGAGCCTTATGTTTGAGGGGAACAATATCTTCAGGATATTATTCATGGATCAAATTTCTGATGAGTGCAAACTTTGCAGATAGCTTTTTGCCTGGATTGTTTTCATGACTTTCCTTTGCTGATCAGCTCTTCTTGCTTTTCATTAATAGGGTACTGCAATTAGTTACATACAATTGGTTATATTTTTGAGTGCAGACATAGCTTAGTGAAGCAGATTTAGATTTCTTCCCAATTAAAAGAGAACAGAAACCCGAAGAGAAGCCTGAGATGCTTTGTGTTTGTAGCCAGTCTCAAATGTCAACATTTCCAAGTAATGTTACACCTATTTCTTTAATTTTCTTTTCAACAAGCCATGCATGGTCATATAGGCTGCAGTTCATGTAGTAAAATGTGGATATAGACAAGATTATTGCCTAAATATGTTATATCTCTACAGTTCACTTTTTTCAAGATAATTAAGACATCCATCATTTTTATTTTGTTATTCTGCTTTCTTAGATGAAATGTCTTCATTTCTCAGAACATCCTGCTTTTATTTGTTGCCAAGTGACAGGTTTACTTTCAGATTACTCCAGATGTGCTCCTGTAACACTGATAAATTTAAATTTCCTGACATTCCTTCCTGAGATTTTACCACTTTAGTAAGCCTTCCAAATTGGCAAGTCAATGAATCAAACCTCTCCCCTCCAAGAGAGAAGAAAGTTTGCACCCCACAGTAGATCTGCAGATGTGTCTTCTGACCCTGGCCCCATTCCATGCAGTATTTGGTAAGCCATGTTTGGAAGTCATTAAACTACAGTGTAGGCTCATTTGTTAAATAGATTACTTCCTGACCCCAGTGAGTCCTCTCTAAAATAAACTTGAAGTCCTTTGCGCTTTGTAAGTACCTAACAATGTGTTTGGCAATACAATAGCATAGTGCAAAAGAATTCCATTAAAATTGTTTTATTAGAGGCAAATAAACACATTTTTATAAGTATAGGAGTAGAAAAATATTAAGTGTGAAACTAATGCTATATTCTAATGTTTTTGAAACTAATGTGATAAAAGTGTTTTGAAAAAGATTTGGGTTCCAGTTGGTCTTTGAAATAAAGTAACTTGGTTCTATTTTGGAAATGTGATGTCTACCATTTTCTCTCAGTGTTTTCCTGGCATTGGTTCCAGGACCCCTCACATATTCCACAATCTGAGAATGCTTGGTCCGAACTTGAGTGCACATTAACTCACCCAGATAAACTGAGCCGGGCCTTGCAGAACTTTTCACTGAGGACACATAGGTGTCTTTCCCCCCTTATTTCTGTTTTACTCACAGGAAAAAGTTTCCTTCAATTATGTCTATTAGTTTTGGAGAAAGCTTCCTCAAAACAAGAAATGAACAGAAACTTTGCTTTAGCTCCCAGACATAATGTTCCTTATTTCTTTCCTTGCTTCCTTTTAGTAGCAAGAATAGAACCCAGGGTCTTCACACTGAAATAGTTCTCCAGCCCTTTTTATTTATTTATTTATGGATTTTGTTTTGTTTTGCATTTTTAGATTTTGAGACATAGTCTTTCTAAGTGTCTAAATTGCTCAGGTGTGACTGAAACTTGCAGTCCTCCTGTCTCGGCCTTCCAGAATCCTGGAAGGCTGAGGAATGCACCACCATTATGTCCAACCATAATGTTATTTATCTCTGAAAATATATTTTAAAGCATAATTCTTCTATTCTCAGAGAGTAAACTGCCCCAGGAACCAGAGGTAGGAAAGTAGCAGCATGAAACATGAGTTGGGGCTCCATCAGCTGTTGAACTAAGTGAGGAAAAGAAAAATTAATTTTTCCATCCATCTTCATATTTTTAGAAGCCCTTAAATTTGATGGGGCACATGTATAAGTATGTCTGTATAATGATGTAACTATGTAGGTCACTGTGTGCGTGTGTATGAGAGAGAGAGGGAAAAGAGAACATTTTGATTTGTGGTAGATACTTGTTTTCTGATTATTGGAAGATAAATTGTGGCATGGAGCAGCAATAAATAAGAAATTCAAACTTACTTCTATTTTCCCCACTATCACTATACTGTCACAAATCATAAGATGCACATTTTTCATACACTTTAATGTCTCTAAAAATCTGCTTGTGTTTATAAATGATAGTGTCATTGATCATGGTTCTCCAGAGGGCAGGTTGGATGGGTTGTCACCGCCTTCAAATGCAAAATGTAAAAGCAGCTATGCACAATTTTAAGGTCACTGCAGTTGAGTCATGTGCATCATTAATATCACATACAATGATTTTAATTTCTGTATAAGTCATCTTGAAAAGATTAAAACTGTTTTAGCTTTATGATAAAATTTATTGCATATAGAAAAAGTGAAAATAGAAGTATAAAAATATCCCAGTCTAAATATTTGAGGGGCCTTTTCCGTAAGTGTGAAAAACTTCCACGTGACGAGGCAGGCTTGTACCATAGTTTAACTGGTCGTCAGGCAGCACATAATATAATGGAACACCTTCAATAAGTAACATATAAGAATCAGAGAATGACAGTAATTTACTCCCTTAAGCACATTCCTGACTTCTAGTCTAATTACACACATCTATATTTCTGTGGCATTAGAGGACCTAAGGAAAATAACTATACCTGAGAAAAATCTAAATAACTTTAGCATCTCAATACCAGCATGGTTTAACCATCATCCTTTCATATTTGAGCTATTGGGACAGTATGCTCAAAGTCTCCCTACAAACATGCCAAGACTTCCGTTGCAGTTAGAAGAAAATCTAAATTCCCTAAGGCATCCACAAGGCTGGAACGTGCTCCGCTGGCTGACCTCTTTCCTTCCTCTCTCCCTCTTTCCTGCGGATTCAGGCCTGTGACCTCCTTTTGCCCCTGTGCTTTGCCAAGTACCTTCCCACTCCCCAGCATTTACGCTAGCTCTTCCTTCTTCATCCTGAAATGCTCTCCCTCCAGTTCCTAGTGTGTATCACTCTCCAAAACCATCTGATTTGTTCATTTCTTAATTGTCTGTCTTCCTTCACAAAGATGCAACTCTGTCAAAGGCAAGGAACAGGTGCTTATCTGCATTTTCACTATAAATTCTTGACACTATAAAATACTATATACTGAATGAGTGGATGGATAATGGACGGATGGATGAACGAACTCCAACTGGACAGTTTAATGTGAAGAATACAAAAGTATATTCATGGACTGGGGAGATCTATAAAAACCAATTAACTTATATGAAAATTTGAAAAAATTGTGTCAGAAGGAGTTATCTGAAATAAAAAATGGAAAATACCGAGAAACAGAAAGCACAGACTGACAGAATCCAGTCAGAATTGCGATGACTCCAGCACACTTGTGACTAGCTAGTTGGATCATGTGTGACAAACACTGATTGGGAGGTGCAGGCAGTGGAGCAGCTAAGCAGTCTTGAAATAGGGAAAGGGCACCTGTTACTCCACTAAGCCCTCGCAGGCCTCGGCGTGCCCAGCCCCTGGTTGCCCAGGGCTGAACTCAGGTATCTTTGTGCAGGTGGTAGGTGGCACACTCTAGGGTGCTATGAACACACAGTCACGTTTCTAATGGAGTCCTAGCAAAGCCAACTGCTCTGATGATCCGAGCGGGTCAACGGGGATGAGAGAAGCAGGCTGTCAGGCAAGTTCATTCTCCACCAAGAAGGACCAGCTGCTCCAACCATGATTAGTGCTATGGAAATTTGACTTCAGAATGGTGAGATTTGATTTTTCCAAAAAGGCTGATATGTAGATTTTTATATGCAATTGTCCTGTATTTCAATACCAGCAGCAAAATCAACTTCCAGAAATACACCAAGAACCAAACATAAACAGATATTTGGTCCTTCAGTTTACAACCTCTAATTTATAATTTTCAAAGTTCTTTCCAATATTATTCTTTTAAAAAAATCCAAGGTCTATAAAAATAAGCAGAAATCTAAAATTTTTATTATGGAATTAGCATGTTCTTGTTTTAAAAGAATTTGAGTGTACAGAAAGGTATTAAAATACAGAAGCAAGAAATTCTAGTTGTGTCCCTATACTAGATAATATTCTGGTATTTCTTTTTCCTATAGTTCAGAGTAATGATTACTGTTAAAATACATATATTCATACATATGCATGCGTTTAAACATATGTATTTACATATACAAGCTATCTAAATATATCTAGATAGTTTTATTCCCTACTGTCTTGTTGACACTATATTACAATAAAGAATTTTCTTGTTATTTAAATTTCTTATGACTATTATATTGAAAGCTCTATACTATAATTATGGGTAATTACTTCTTTATTTTGAATAGAGATATTGCCTTCATTCTTAACTATGGCAACCTAATAATGGACATTTTACTGTCTAAATATTGGGTTGTATTTTACACTTTTCATTAGATGTGATTGCTAAAAGCGAACTTGTTAAATCTTATTGATGAATAAGACCAAAATTAAAAGTGATTGCCACAAAACCCACTTTTAACCAGAACTCTAGGAAGCTGAGGCAAGAGCATCACAAATTTGTGATCAAACTGAACAAAGTAAGCAAGACCTTTTCTTGAAAAAAAAAAAAAAAAGAGATGTCGGGTGTACAACAGTGTTGAAGGCTCTGGGTTTGATCTCTGGTACCACCCCATCCATTTTTAAGAGCAGTTTTGAGAATAATTTTTTAAGTGTCAAAAGTATAAGAAAAGAATATTAAGATTTTTTGGGTTATGTAAATTTAATGAATAGTGAGGGTGATTATATCCTATATGTCAATTAGCTACTAATTTTTTGAGTTAGCACATTTTCTTCTTTTGCCATTCTTTTAAATTTGATTTGTGATCATAATTTTTGGTTGTTGATTTTGTATCCAACTATGCTGCTGAATTTGGTTATTAAATCTGGTAGTCTTTTGGTGGTGCTTTGGGATCCTCTATATATCATGTTGCCCACAAGTAGTGGTAATTTAATTTAATTTTTTCCTTTCCTATCCTTATTACTTTTATTTCTTCCCCTTGTCTAATTGTTCTGGCTAATGTTTCCAGAACTATGTTGAATAAGAGTGGTAATAGTGGACATCCTTGTCTTCTTGATTTTAGAGTGAAAGCTTTCTGTTTTTGAGTATTTAAGATAATGTTTAGTGTCAATTTATTTAGGATTATGTTGGTTATTGGTTTGTTATAGAGCGGATAAAGACCATCTAATCCAATTTTCTGTACGGTTTTTACTATGAATGACTGTTGAACTTTGTCAAATGGTTTTTCTGTATCTATGGAGATAATTGTGTGATTTTTGTTCCTTGGTTCTGTTAATATGCTTTATTACATTTATTGATCTGCATATGTTGGATCATCCCTGCATACCTGGAATGAATTCTACTTAGTGATTTGCTACATTCTGTTTGCAGTATCATACTGAAGATTTTACATTTATATTCATTAAGGAGATTGGCCTGTAGTTTTCTTTTTTGATTGGATCCTTCTCTAGTTTTGGTATCAGGGTAATGCTTACTTCCAGGAATGCATTTGAGAGTATTATTCCACTTAAAATTTTATTAAAAAGTTTAAAGAGTACTGACATTAGATTTTCTCTAAATTTCTTGAAGAATTCAGCATCAAATCCATCAGGACCTGGACTTTTCTTTGTCGGTAGATTTTTAACTACATCTGCAGTTTCATTGACTGATATTGTGTCATTTAGAATTTTTAGATCTTTTTTTTTTTTTTGTACTGGGGATTTAACTCATGACCTTGCTCTTGCCAGGTAGGCGCTTTTGCTGCTAAGCTAAATCCCCAGCCCTAGAATTTTTAAACCTTCTTGATTCAGTTTTTGTAATTCATATGTATCTAAGAGTCTGTCCATTTCTTCTGTGTTTTCCCTCTTATATGAATGCAGATTTTCAAAGTAGGTATTGATGATCTGGATTTCTGCAGGATCTGTTGTGATTTCACTCTTCTCATTCATAACTGAATCTTTTCTTTCCTTATATGCAAATAAGAAATTCACTGAGACTGAAGTTAAGGAGACCACACCTTTCACAATAACTTAAAAAAATGAAATGCTGAGGAATCAGTCTACCAAGGAAATAAGAGACCTCTACACTGAAAACTAAAATACTATGAGAAAAAGAGATTGAAGAGTATATCAGAAAATGGAAAGATAACTCTTGTTCTTGTGTAAAAAGAATGAATATAGTGAAAATGGCTGTACTTCCAAAATTGTTACAAAGATTTAATAAATTTCACTCAACATGCCAACAGTCTACCTCACAGAATTAGAGAAAATAATCCTAGAATCCATTTGGAACCTGTCATGGTTTATGTCAGTGTCCTCCAAGCCTCATGCCTTTTTTGCATTATGCATTTGTGATTGGTTCATTGTCTAGCGCTTGATGGGGAGTGTGAGCGCTATACCAGCCTAGGGGTGGAGCCAGGATGCGATGTAATGGCAGGAAGAAGGTGTGTCTCTCTCTTGCCGGTTTCTGCCTTGCTGTTTGCAGCCGCCATGAACTGTGGCCCCACCATGCCATCCTGCCTTGGAGCCAACTGAGTATGGACTGAAACCTCCAAAAACTGTAAGAAATAAATCTTTCCTTTCACAACTTTGCGCATCAGGTATTTTGTCTCAATGATGAGTAAAAAGTAACTAAGACAGAACCAAAAGACACCTAAAAGGGCAAAAGCAGCTAAACAAATTAAAACAACATTGAGATTTTATTGCACTCCAGAAAGGGTGCATTTTATCAAGACATTAACCAAAAAGATGGAGGAACTGGGGAGAAAAAGGAACCCTTCTCCACTGTTGGTGTGAATGTAGACTGGTGCAACCACTGCAGAAATCAGGGTGGAGATTCCTCAAGAAACTAAAGCAGGAACTTCCATTTGATCCAGCTATTTCCCTTCTTGGTATCTTCCTGGAGGAATTAAAAGCCTCACACAACAGCAATGTATGCATATCCACCATCTATGGCAGCGTATTAATAATAGATAAATCTTGGAAACAGCCCAAATGCCCACCAACAGATGCATAGATCAAGAAGATGTGATATTTTTATGCAGTGGAGTATTACTCTGCTACAAAGAAGGATAAACTTGACACATTTCTAGGTAAAAACTTTAGATGAATTTCTAGGTAAAAACTTGTAAAATTTTGAGATTAAAAACTTTAGGTAAAACTTCAAGGTAAAAAATTTTAAATCAGACACACATGTTTAAATATCACATTTTCTGGTGTGAGAAACTAAAGTGTAAATGAGCACCAACATGTATAATAGATGTTGGGAAATGGGAAGAAAATGTTCAACCAGGAAAGGGAACATTGGAGGGAGGATGTGGGAAGGAAGAAAGGGAAGAGTAAAAAAGAGAGTAGAAGGAAAAAAGTGGAAACAAAGCTTTTGTAAATAAGGAGGGGAAGAGTTGAAGCGAGGGGAAGGAACTGGGGAAGAAAGAAGAGTCAAGATATGTTATGTACAGGTACAATTTCCCTATGATGAATGTAATCATCTTAAATGTACCAATAAAATTAATTAAAAAAAATAAATTTGGGGGACTTAGTGGTTTCCTATGAATTTGTCCATTTCATGTATATCAGAGCTACTAATTTCACCTTCCTTGTGTAAGAAGTAGAGAGTATTTTAGTGTTTGAGATTTAATGCTACTATGTTAGTCCTCAGGGCTACTTGTTGCCTGTAGGGCTGTGCCGTGGCTTTGGAGCTTTCCTAATGCAGCAGCTGTAGTGAATGCTGCAAGGGGGCACCAAGGATTGGGTCACATTATAGCATCTATTTAGCTACCCATACACATTGTGATTTTTAAAGTAACTTTCATGGCATTACTTTTGTAGTGTTTCAAAAAAATCCAAATAAAATCTATGTTGGATTTCTTATTTTTTTCTTTCTCAGCACAACTACTGCAAACCTCTCACATTTACACAGAAACATCAGCATCTCTAGGCCTTGGTTTCTAGTGGATTTCCATCGAACAATACAGCCTTCTGGGGGATGGTGCATTTCTTGTCATCATGGTAAAATATTTTAACCCCCCTAGAAGTATGTGGTTCAGCTCTAGTTACTTTGTGATGGTATCTGATGTATACGTATGATTTATTTCTTGGAAATTCCACATAGGAGAGATTGTTTAAAGATGTGTTATGTATACATACCAACTTCCTGTGGGGAATATAATTATTATGTATTATAAACATGTGCCAATAAAAAAATTTAATAGAAAAGAGATATAAGAAGGCAAAACTAAAAAAAAAAAACCATGAAGAAGAAGAACAACAAAAATCCCAGAGATAATAGATGAATTAGAAATAGCATTCTGGTTATTTTTCTACTTAAAGCCTTACCACAGCAGAAAAATATCACTAAGGAAGCACAGCTGAAGGTCTGTAGTAGCCCATGTTGCATAGATGTAGAGGCCAGGATTCTGTGCTCTTGTTGGATGGAAGTGACCAGTTTACTTTATGTACGAGTGTGTAAGGCACACTTGGAAACAGTAGCATTTGCTGTAATCATAGTCTGACTTCAGGGAAATTGAAAATATGATTTGCAATTTTTAGTCAGATACTAAGGGCTGCTCCTCAATTTTAACAGACTAAAACAAGCATCATTATTCCACGGCTGCTTTCCCTGATGAACCTTTTCCTGTCTTTATTTTATTTTTAATTTTTGCTCTCAAACAAACAAATTATCTCTTTGCAGATTTTTATGCAGGAGGATTTGAATGGGAAAAAAGAAGATGTTTGTATATCATTTTTGGATGGGTGGTTCTTAGAAATTGATTAAACTACCTTAAGTCCTTTTGGGAATCATAAGAAGGAAAAAATGAATTGGTTATTACATTGTCATCCAATAGATGTCCTGCAGTATTTTTTTTAACTGCACAGGTTTTTGTTAAGTAGCAGTAAGGAAAAATACTGTAAAGTCTTTCACACAAGATGAAAATGAGGGGGACTGTTTGGTTTCCAAGGATAATAATGCCTTTTTTCATATCATTTCCAACAGTAATGCAAAGTATGTGATTATCAACAAAAACAGAGAAAAATGTGTGATGTTTCATGCTCCAAAGCTCAGACAACAGTGCTACCAGTCCTAAGTAGCCTCTTTTAAATTATAGTAGGTCTTGTTTGCTAAATTACTCTGACATATAAACTCATGAACATTACCTGGTTCTCACAGTGATTAGCCATACAGTTTAGGTTTGGTCAAACTGGAAATACTTAGTACACCATGTGATCACTCCCTTTTTTGGCTAATACTGATAGATATTTTAACTGAAGTGTTACTAATGTCTTTTAAAGTATACATATTTGGAGATCTGATCCAATCAGGTAGTTGAGCCTTCAAATTCTTGTTCTGGAAATCTATGTGACTATGGACAATGTAGTGTATCTTGCATATTAAATATACAATATGAAGATGGCAACAGCTAACAGAAAGGTGATTTTATGATTTGAGTGGTATAAAATACATAAAATTTTTGGGCTATTGTGTGGAATATAGAAAACAGTGAGTAAATTAATTCATTAAATGATGTTAAGTGGGGACTAAATCCTCAGCCATTGTTCTAAATCTGTGCTTTCCAATATGGTGACCACAAGCCATAGTGGCTACCGCACACTTGAATTACTGCAATTTGAAGTGAGCTACAACTATAAAATATATGTAGGACTTCAAAGAGTTGGAGGAAATAAACAAAAAAAATTTAAAAAAAAACTTGGTTACTGCAACATTAAACACACTAACTCACATTTATGGGTCACGTTGCATTTCTAGTGGACAGTGCTGATCTTGATGAGGAGGAAAAAGCAGAGAAAAAACAAAAAGTCTTTGCTATAGTGCAGAGTGCTTTTGTGATCATTTGTAGACATATGCAGAGTGCCAAAACACTTGTGTCATCCTACACACATGTTCTCAGCTGAAGAAGGTGTGTGATGGTCTCCACCTTTTTGGTGCAATACTTGGTGACATTATAAAAAAGGATTGTGCTTTGGTTGGTTTGATTTTGCTCTTTTCCCTGGCTGCCAAGTGTGGTGCTGACGTGTTCTCTAATATTTTAAGAGCAACAAGGTTGTGATGTGTTTACTGAGAAAATATGTGATTTAGGTGAGTTATTTCTGGATATTACAGTGTTACCAGCCCCAATTCAATGGTATGAATCAATAATTTATTAAATCAAGTGAAATGAAACATACACTATGTATGTATGATATTGAAGATATACTAACCCAGAAACATGCATACATTAAAATTCATAGGGAGAAGAAATAGTTTGAGTAAAAGAAAAGATACCTGAGTAGAATGTAAACTCAGAAGATACAAATAGGCCAGTGGATAGAAAGATAGACTTCTGGATATTTTATCCTGAAATATTTTTTCTTCTGGCTTCATGGACTCTTTACTTATTGGAAAGGACATGATGAATTGCCTTCAATCATAAAAAATTGGCAATATATATATTTTACTCTTCAATTTAGATATCCAAATGAAGACTACTGTTAAATTTAAGGTACATTTTCTCTTTTTATACTCTTTTTACCTTTATGTTTTGTTTGTCAGAGAGAATTTTTCAGTTACTTTTTGTTTATGATAATTTAAATTATATTTTAATGAATAGAATATAGGGATTACAAATATTAGAACAAAGTTGTATAAGTGCCTACAACAAAAAATTCATCAATTACTTACCTATTTAGTTTTCAGGTTTATACTTGGCTCCTTAATTTGAGATATATTTTCATTGGTAACATTTTGGTATGCAAATCAGATTGTGCTGGATTAATTTCTACCTCCACCATTGAATGTATAACTTCGAGCTCATTTCTCAAGCTTTGTAAGTCTCCATTTCTCCTTGAGTCTGAGTACTGGGGGTTGAACTCAGGGTGTCCTATATGCCAGGCCTTTGCTCTATCTGTGAACTGCATTTCCAGCGTCTAATGTTTATTTTGAAAGAAGCTGTAGCAAAGTTGCCGAAGCTGGCCTTGAACTTGTGATCCTCCTGCCCTAGTCTCCCAGAGTGTTGGTTTTATGGACATGTCTCAGTTTCTTTCCATGTAAAATGGGGATAGCATATGTAAGGTCATGGCAAGAATTAAGTAGAACACATTGACTTTCTAGTAATATGTCAAATACAAGCTTGAAACCATTCAACTGACCTTCTTTTAGATCTTTTGTTCAAATACTTTATTGTTCCACTGAAAGAAAAAGATTTTTTTGTGATTGGGAGAGCCCAGTATACATGTCATTAGATATTTAATTAAGACAAAGGAATGTGGCTTACTTGGGAGTTCTGAAGTTCTCCAAGATGGCACCGTTTTTGTTTTCCCCAATCCTTTTAAGAATCGTATCACCCTGGACTCCTGCTTTCTTCTTAATGCTATCTGATATCCCTCGGAAACAGGAGCTGTATCCTGACCTTACATTCTAGTCTTCTTTGACTTTTTGAAAGATAGTTTTCCCGTCTGAGATATCCATTGTTGGAGGGACGGGTACCACCTGTTTCTTTTTCTGTGAGGTAGTCTATTGCTTTACATGTGGTGCCTTTTCTGCTGCAGTAAAGCAGGAAGCAGCTGTGGCAGGCAATAGATGCAGTTCATTATCTGTATTAAAATTTGACCTGGCAGTGGTTTACTTTGTAGCTGCCAGGTCAAGTTCAGCAAAGTGAATGTGGCTTTTTAAAGGAAAATTTTGAGTTTCCTTTTGGTGACCACATCCTCTGATCTGGGAGTAGCTGGAACTCAAAGCAGCTATGTAAAGAGGCAGAGACAAAGCATAGCACAGCAGAGCTACTTTAAGAGTATCTCTTACCTGCTCTTCAACCACCTGCTTTTCATATCTGTTTCATGTGGCTTGGGCATCTCAGATTAGCCAGTCCTGAACTAAACTCTTGATTTTCTCCCTGAAGGTAAAATTCTCTTATGGCTTTCTAGCTCAGTAAACAACCTCCCATATATTAAATCAGAGCCATTGCCATTGGAATCATTCTCTAGCCCTTCATCTTCTTTCTGTAAGTATACCCCATCACAAAACCAGTCTACCTTCAAACTCACCTGTCCACCCATTGACCATAGCCCTCTCCAGGTCCTCACCATCTCTTGGTCTAGACAGTGAAACCATTGAGTTCTCCTTGTGTCCTTGGCCATTTGCATCTTTCTCTAATCCATTTATCACACTACATGCAGAGTGCTATTTTACAAACTTAAATGAAATTAATTAAATTTAAAGACTTGCTGAAAGTCTTTTAATGACTTCCCTTTCATTTAGAATAAAACACAAATTTCTTATCATGGTCTGCAAGGCCTCCTGTGGTAACCACCTCTTATCCATCCCTCCAGCTTTGTCTCCTCCTCGCCTCACCATTGCTGTCCCGTTCCAGCCTTTGTTCCTGACTCCTTCACTGTCTTCAGCCGGTTGACCTCTTCCTTACTGTGGAGCCACCAGCTGGAAGGCTGCCCTCCTCTTCCCTACAGAGAGTATCTTAGCCTCTAGGTCTCAGCTTAAGTGGAATCCATAGTGACAGTTCACATTAGTTAACATTCTTAGTTAACATTCTTCTCCTACTATTATTTTTATAGCACCATGAGCTCTCCCTTGTAGTATCATTCACGTTTAATATCTATGTCCCCTACTAGAGAATAAGGTCCATGATGGCAAATCCAGAGCCCCTATTCCAGCTCATACAAAAGTTCTTGAAAATTTATTTTGAATTAGTGAATAGAATCGATAGCAATAAGAAGCAGTGAATCTTGAATAGGCATAGAACTAGGCAAATGCTCAAGGATGATTTCCCTACACACAAGGTCACACTGATCTTATATTTGAATGCTTTAACAAAATCTTTTGTCAGTCAAAAGAGATTGTGCTTTCATTTTCAGAATGCTTCTAGAACAAAATTGCTTCACAGAGCAAGGTGAGTGGGGTGGTCTGTCTTCATCACTAGGATGTGAAATGTCACCCCTGGCAATTCTCACACAGAAATAGATGTCCTCTTCAGAACTGCAGACTCGTTTGTGAGCCAAAGTCCTTGACACTTCAGTAGTTACTGGCCCCAGGTCTGGGCATTGTTGATTGTATATTCACATCTCTGGGGCTTCTCCTTACAGGAGCTGGCCACATCCAACTAGTTTGGGACCTACACCTTCCTCTTGCTGCTTGCTCAATCTTTTGTTTAGTTTCTTTCAAGGATATACTAACTTCAATAAATTTTAGTAAAGCTTATCTAATTTTAACATATAATAATGACTTTGTCTAACTAATAGGGAACCTGAGTTTCATACAATACTATGAATTCAGACTTCTCAGTCCAATGGGAAGCAAGTGGACATTGCCTGGTCTTGTGCCCAAGGGCAGGGAGAGACTCTGACATGGTTTTCTCTGCCATCTCTGCCACCAGTTTGGGGCTAATATCACTCATCTATTAAGAATTATAGAGTCTGAATTTCTTGATTAAATGTGTCCTGTGTGATTAGATCATTTTCAGAGAGATTGAACTCTGACTCATTCTTACCCAAAAGATATACAATTTCTGCAAAATGAACATAGTTCAGGAAAATCTGAGTGCAAGCTGCCCATTAAAGAAGACAAAGTTACGAGGTCATACAATTTTTTTAAGTCACTCTATGACCATATGCTATTTATACAGATCAGTAGCATAGTAGATAGTGACTTCATGTTTTTTGACTGTGGTGTTCCCAAGTAAAAAGGACAGAGTATACAAGCCCCTTCTATTTCCTACCGTACCCTGTACCCTGTCTTTCCTTTCTCTCCCTTCCCTCCCCTTCTTTGCCCTTCTCTTTCCCATCTCCTCTGTCCCATCTCCTCCCCTCCCTCTTGTTTGTTTTTTCTTTTCCTTTCTTTTCTTTCCTCTTCTCTCCCTTTTTCTCTCTTCTCCCTACCATTTACTTCCCAGAATGGTGCCATGCCAGGCATGGTGTGTGAGAGTCTGATGCTATGGTTGGTAAAAAAAAAAAAATATATCAATAATAAAAGAATATAGAAAAGTAAAGAGTTTATTGGTACACTGCAAGAGAGCAGCGGGTGAATTCCAAAAGAAGAATGCACTGAAGGGTGGGGGTGGAGATGAGCAGGGACTTTTGCATTTGATTTTAATCTGCAGAGGTGATATGGGAAGCTCATCTCAGGAATGCTTTCATCAGGTCATCCTGGTTCCGTTGTCCATCCATCTCAGTTCTGAGGAGAGCCAAGTGTCACCAGATGAAGTAAAGTTTCCTTTAGTAAGGCTTGGTGTTCCTGGTGTTGTAAAAAAAAAAAAAAAAAGTTCTTCAGCAAAGGTTTAGAATTTTCTGCAAACAATTATGAGAGCCCTGATGTAGGCAATCAATAACAGCCCTCAATGGTGCGAGACAAGAGTAGTGGAGACCACATGCTGATGATCAATAGAAATTAATTAACACAAGAAGAAGGAAAAATATATTGTGCCAGAAAAAGTGACTAGGAGTGTGACTGTGTTTCTTAGTGAAGAGTTAATAGCAGAAGCAAATTTTATTTTTATTTGTTTGCTTATTTCATCCATATTTTTGAAAGTTCTAGGCAAGGATAAGATGCATCCATCCTCTGTCTCCTATCACTTTACACTATAGTAAGCGATTTGTGGTTTGATATCCACAATAATGAAAACATAATGATAGAGTCAATGTATAATGAATTAACTGGAAGTGGAAAACATACATATAATTGACAATCCACACTGTGGTTTCTGTTGTTTCCAGGGAATCGTTTTCTTACCAGGAAGTCCAGAATCTGAAGCCCTCCATCCCCTGCCAGATATTGCACAGAGACATGGACACGTGTGATGCTAGATCATGCATGCAGCCCCAAGATTGGTGAAGAAAAAAGCAAAATCTTCACAGCAAATCCGATTTTGCAGCCCTTTCTCTTCTGGGAATATCGCATAGTGTGCTTGCAAATATTGAATATGTAATTTTAAGCACAGCAGTTCTCTGATGAGAAGTTTACACTCGTGTTGACTTTTAGAAGACTCTCACACAGCTCAGTTTGGAAATCCATTAGATATCACCTTTTATTACCTTTTAATCTGATGAATGTCTTGCCTACCCCACAAATTATTATCAGATCCTCAATGGAGAGTAAAACTCTTACTCTATTTCTATTTTCACACCTTTTCCATATTTTCTAAGTGAGCATGTTGTATAGAACAAGTGTAAAGTAAAATTAGGTACTCATTAAATCAAAATTAGTGAGAAGTTGTTCTTCCTGAAAATTGGTTAGATCCATGAATTGCATGGATATAAGGTAAAAATTAAGGTTAACTTTATACTAACCCATAATGCAAGGTTTCTTTCATAA
The DNA here is from genome assembly GCA_004027455.1 of Hydrochoerus hydrochaeris. NCBI lineage: Eukaryota > Metazoa > Chordata > Mammalia > Rodentia > Hydrochaeridae > Hydrochoerus > Hydrochoerus hydrochaeris. Next base: position 51,556 of record PVLA01009089.1, read on the forward strand.
ATGAGAGAGGGAAAGGAAGCTCATATTTCTTCATGTGTTAGATTATGTAAAATGTTTGTTTCTTAAATCAAATAATCTGCATCTTGTTACTGGCACCTGAATTTACCTCTCATTTCCTCTGGTCATGGAGGTCCTGAAATAGCAGTGTGTGAAGATAACAGTGCTATTTTTTGAGGCTCCTATAATAAATGACCACAAAGAGGATGGCTTAAATAACACAATGATCTCAGAGCTCTGGAACCTAAAAGTCTAAAGTCAAGGTATCAGGATTGGCTGTTTCAAAGGGTTGTGAGGGAGAATGTTTCTGATTTAGTTTGCTGTCCACTGTTAGTAACAAAATAATCACAGACTAAATTTTAATGAAAAGAGATTTTTGTGGGGGTCATGGTTCTACAGGCACAAGGCTCAGGATCTGGTGATGGTCTTCTTGTTGACAGAGTTCCAGGGTGGTGAGGAGCATCACATATCAAGTGACAGAAGTATACTTGTGTATGTGTGTTGGGTTTTGCCCTGCCTTGGTAAAGCCACCATGATTCAGTCATGAGGACTCTAATCACTTCCAAAAAGACCCACCTCCAAATAGCATGGTTAGATTAAATTTTTGCCCTCATAATTTCAACACTTAGAGCCTTGGAAAACACTCAAACTCTATCCATATTATAGTAGTTTAATTCTTTCTCCTAGTTTCTAGTGGTAAGCTGGCGATCATTGGTGTGGAGGAATATCTTTTCCAAGTGTGTTCATATCCTTTTCCTAGTACCACCTGCATATGCCTCTGTGTTAAAATTTCTCTATTTTATGAGGACACAGGAGTTATCAGCTTATGGCCCACACTAATGATCTTATCTTGATTTTATTATCTGCAACACCTACAAGATCCCATTTGCAGGTGTTGAAAGTTAGGAATTCAACATCTTTTCAGAGGATACAATTAAACTTATGACAATTATTTTGTAAAAAATATATATATTTTGTTTTTAGAACATCACTCTACAGCACTGAGAAAGGAAGAACATATTCTTGTCCATTCTTGACTTAGAGAAGTCATTGTTTCGGATCAAAAATGTTGCCCCAAAAGCTCATGTGTTCAGAAGTAGGGATTTTGAAAGGTAATAAAATATGGGGCTCACACATCCTCAGTGGGTTAATCTGCTAATGAGATAAAAGCTGTATGTGCTATCAGGAGGTAAGGCCAGGTTGGAGGAAGTAGGTCTGGGAGTATAACCTATAAAGATACATTTTTGTCTTTGGCCTCTTCCTTTTTCTCCAGTCTTCCTTGTTCTCTCTCTTTGCTTTCTGGCTACCATGAGGTGAGCAAGTTTCCTCTGCCTTTCTACCACAATGCCAGGCAACCATGGACTGAAACCTATGAAGCCCTGTGTCAAATTCCTTTATATCCTGTGTTTTATGCCTGTGGTAAGCTAATACAGACATTTCCTCATGTTTTACCCTAAATTCTACAGTCTCCTCCAAATACTTGCAGTTTTTTAAGGCATTTTTTTTTTGTCTGCTTGACTATTCCACACTTTAACATTAATAGAGCATGTCTAGATTCTGGTACTTCTATGTCATGCATCAAGCATGTGAAAGTATTTAAATTTTATTACATGCCATCACTTGTAGGCATGAAACAGGAAATCATAAGGAAAACTGGAACTTCTCACCAGGAGGAATAAAAAACAGAAAAAAAAATATATGGATGCATGTGTTATATGAGGTTTGAGAATCATGATTTCATGACCTTCCAAAATTGCCTTGACTGTTATTTTTTTCTTGAAGAGAATATGCTTTTTTGACCAGCTGCAAAAGAAGGGAGAACATTCAGAAGCTCCCACTCAGGTTCTCATCCAAAGCCTCAGGTACCTGCTGCCTTTTGGCTACACAAAATATACTTAGACTATGAAGGTGCTAAAACACACCCACCATAAATATGTAGATTTTAAGGGTTTTCCCTAATAGCTGTGAAAGATGGGCCAGATCTAAAGCAGTTTGTCACGAAGGGCAAGCAAAGTTAAGAATGAAATTGGAACCAATTAGGATAAAGCACATACATTTGTAAAGTAATAAGAGGCAGTATACATTATATTACCATGTCTTGATTGCTGCATATTGACCCCAGGTTTCCTCCTTTTTTCCTCCAATTTTTTCTGCAGTGAGACTTGTCAGCTCATTTCACAAAGAGAGGAAAATTCTTTCTCTGACCGAGTCTGAGCTGTCCTTGTGATGTGTGGACTAATGAATGAGATGGATGTGATGTTCTGTTCTGGAGCAGAACTCTCCAGTAAGAGGCATTGTGGTTTCCACCAACCACTACTCATGCTCTTCCCTGGAACTTCCACAGGAGGAAGCTGACAGAGCCTACTAAAGGATGAGAGGCCATGGAGGACCTCGAGTTCCCTTAGCCAGTATCAGCACCTACTGCCTGACAGAGAACAGGCTGTCTCTGGTCCTCCAGCCCAGCTGGCACTGGAGGGCTGCACCTCACAAGGGAGCCAATGTGATCCTAGCTGAGGAAATGCTCGGCCAATCTATAGAACCACCATGAACAACAACCTTGCTTATAAACCATTATGTTGGGAGCAGTCCTTACACACTGACAGGTAACTGAAACTCCAAGTGATTTGGAGCAAAATGCACTGTAAGAAAATCCTTAGAGAAATGAAGTATAGCTGAAAGTGGGTTTATGAAGTAATCATGAAAAGACCCATGAAACGTGACAGTTAATGACATTAGAAAGTAAATACAAGGTGAATGGTTGAAGAGAAAAATTAAGAATGAAGAAAAATTAAAAATTAAGAAGCAGTGCAAATAAATGAACACACAGAATAAAGCATCCCGGGGTGAGGGCAAGGGAAGAAAACAGACTAACTGACAAATAAATTTTGTGTTGAAATGTAGTGAGATGAAAGTTTGAATTTATAGGGTTAACAAATTATGGAGTTCTTTAAACACTAGTTAGAAATGCCAGTGTGAACTTGAAAAGCTCCATGTCTATTATAAAACTTCCTACATCATGATGCCTATTCGAAAAATTTATTGAGTGGCTATTATAGTACAGGTGGTATAGGAAGTTAGCTGTACAATGTTTATCCACCCCGTACTCATGTTCACCTGGGACCTGTGAATATGACCTTATGTAGGAACAGGATCTTTGTAGATGCAATCAATTAAAATACCTTCATACTGGATGGGGATATGGTGCTAACTCCAGTGACAAGCACCCTTGTAAAGCAAAGGAGATTTGAAAATATACATAGAGATACACAGGAGATGAAAGCTGTGTTAAGGGGAGTGGGGCAAAAATCAGACAGTTGTAGCTACATCCCAAGAAATGGTAGGAGTTAGAGAGAGACCTGGAACACTTCTCTATCAAAGCCACCAGAAGGAATCAATCCTGCCAAGGACTTCATTTCAAATTTCTAATCTCCAGAACTGTGAGAGAATACATTTCTGTTGTTTTAAGCTATCTTGATTATGCAAAGCAGCCCTAAAAAGTCTACTGTGGAATATTGTAGAAGCTGAAGATACATCAAGGAACAAACAGAAAAAAAAATTCTGCCATTAATTGCCTTCATATATTATCTTTCTACCCAGTCCATAAACAGCTGGTGGAAAAAAAAATCTCACTTTTATCAGTTTTTGAAGTACCTTATTCACTGTAGAAACCCAAAACATAAAGATTGCATGGGCAATATGCTAGGTAATAAAGAACGTTTGGAAGTTATTTGTACAACAGGGTGGAACTTAGGGTGCACAAGCTCAAATATCAGCTGCAATGATAATTAGCCATGGATGATTCTGAACAAGTAGCTAACCTTTCCAATCCTAACTCCCATCATCTGTAAAACAGAAACACTAATACATTCTTCCTAGCATTGGTTGAAAGGATTTTATTAAGAAACAAAAATTGAATTGTGTTTAACTGCTCAATAATTTTACATTCTTGTCTTTTCCTTTCCCTGTAATGATATGATGAAAATAACCCTTAGGAAGGCTGACTTGCCAGGAGACGATCAGGTGGGTAGGAGGGAAGGGACAGCTTCTCGGTATCTGTGCTAGAGATAGCAGTGGGGTTTGGCAGTAAAGTTTGCAATGGTAAGGACTGGGGTGATGAAAATTTGAGCTGAGTGGATAAACACTAACACATAGGTAATGAAGAACCCACAAAATTTAATTACTTCTTTGAGAAAGAAGAAAAACACTGTGAAAAAGGAATATTCACCCAGACTCCTGATGTGGTATTGTGAGATAAAGACAGAATTAAAGTTGTATTTGGATATTTGGTTATTAAGGCTGACTATTTGGTTACTAAGGCTGAAAGGTAAGTTTGTTTTGCTCCAGGTTGACTCATGACTAGACAAAAAAGTGACATCTCATAGGACAAAATGGGGTGTAGTAGAAGAAAGTTAGAAATGTGGATTAAATGCAGATCATCTGGAAGATCAGTGGCAACGAATGCTGAAAGCAGACAACTTCTCTGCGGGAATGCACGTGAGAAAAGCCAAGGGCTCAGAGCAGAATCCTGAGGAATAAGAAGGACTGCTAGCTAAGACCTGGGAAATGTTACAGGTTCATAGTAAAAATGAATCCTTTCTCTTATCAGTATTGATTTAAAATCTCAGTTAAAAGAAAGCTGCACTTACAAATATTGTAGGTCACAGGACACCAGGAAAATGATTAGTAGTATAAAGTTCTTCCTATCCCAAACCCAGTTCAACTTCAAATGTTCATTTGTTTGACTATCTGGTTCATTCTGAATGACTGAATGGCTGCTTTCTCTCTCAGTTTGTAACAATCACGTTCATACTTGAGGACTGAAATCCAGCTATTTGAACTCAAAAAGAGGGTCTCATGAGTCATCCTAAGAAAACAGCCCAAAGATCCATGGTAACACATTACTGTTCCATGGAGGATTTTCTCTTTTATGCAACATACAAATGTTGATTACTTCTTGATCATTACACAAAGAACCAAATACTACACAACACAGAGGCTGTCTTATCAACAATGTGTTACAGCAAAGGAGAATTACATGCAAAATTGCTTTTTTAAAAAACAGTGATTTTTATGAGGCACTTTTTTCAAATACTGTTAAAAACAAGCAAAAAGATGGTGACAAAAATAAGACTGAGTACTCATATGTTTTAATGCAATGGTTTTGTTTTGTTGAAAGCAATACAAGATGACAAGAGAAAAAAAGTTCAAGGAAAAGGGTTTAGCTCAGAATGGTGCTAAGTATCTTGTGGATAAAGTACCCATTTCTAGTGTTGTCTTCTTCATCCACTGTACACAACTGAAAAATTGCTTTTCCAGTAGAGATACATAGAGGAAAACCTTATTCTTGTTCATGAAATACTATAGACTCCCATCTATTTAGGTCATTTTTTGGGTGTATGAGTTTATAGTTTTCATCAAATTTAGGAAATTTTACTTCATTATTTCTTCAAGTGCTCTTTACTCTGAGTTCCAGGCCTCAGCGACTCTAGCAATACATGTTTGGTCTCTCGAAGTTGTTGCACAGCTCACTGGCAGTTTTTCTCACTAGTTGTTTCTCTTTAGTGTTTGAGGCCAATGCTGTTGTTAAATCAATTATTCTGTGTCTGAGAGCACTTCCCAGTCCATGTCTTGGTCTGGGAAGTTTATATTTGTAATCCCATGGAAAAGTTATTGGAATTCCAATAAGTTAATTCCAATCTATCACTTCCAGTGCAACCCAAGACAAGAATAAAGGCACTAAGACATATTTATAGCTATGGGGAACGAAAGAGGTCCTAAGTGCAGCCAAGATGGTGGTTCACCAGATCAAAGGCCTCAATCCAGGGCCCAACCCAGATTTTATTAACTTGTGAAGAAGAGAGTGACTTGAAGATGAGTGACTATGAGATAGGGAGGAAGTATGTGAATGTAATGAGCTGTGCTAGATGTGTGGCCTGAGATCATCTCTACAATATGCAGAGAGAGGGATATGCAGAAAGAGCAATGTGCATAACACCACTGAGGTGGCCTCTAATGTTCTGGGGTGGTGCTTCAGCTCTGATGTGTAAACTCTTCCGCCCTGGCAAGTCATGGTTTCTTATCTCAAGGCTGGATTCCAGGTGACAGCGTGGAACAGTTGGCTCTATATCCTGCCTGCCTCAACCATGGCTTTTGGGAGTCATGAGGTAGGCAAACAGCATCGTAAATCCTCAAAGATTACACATCAGCACCTCAGCAAGCCCTATTTACATTGCTTAAAGCCAATCAAAGAGATAAAGAAATGTCCTAGCCAGCTCTGTACATATCAGTACATGGAGATGGGGCCAGGTTTAGTCAAAAAGGTGATTGATCTTTATTTAAGGAGAGTCACCCAGGTGGTCCTTTTTAGTCTTCTCCTTCATGTATTTTTCCTTTCAAATACTGTATTTTTCACCTTTGAAAGTTAAATTTGAGACTTAAAATAACTTCCAGCTCTCTATTTAACATGTTGCATGCAGTGGTCCTCAGCTTTCTGGAACATATGCACTGTGGCTTTAATAACTCCATCATTTTGTCATAAATGTGTCGTGTCTGTCATTGCCATATCACTTTATCAGTTTCTACTGAATGGAATTATTCTTTATTATGGTTTATTAGCATTGCGTTCTCTTCAATGTGCTTTCTTTATATGACTGGCTATTTCTGATCAAATGTCAAGCACTATGATTTTTCATTTTGGTCAGTGGTAGATTCTTTTTTTTCTATTCCTAATAGTATTTTTAAACTTTATTCTGCATATAGATAAGTTTCTTGAAATTTGATCATGTGAGATTTGCTTGAAAGCTTTGTTTGATAGGACCAAAGCACGTTTTAATCTAGGGCTAATTTGCCCATGTTCATCTATATACTTTATCTAATGTTGAAAGAATTGTGAAGATTTTACTTTCTGGCTGGTACAAAAAAAGATTACTCCCAGTCCTGTGAAGTTGCAGGATTGTCCTTCTGCTTCTTTCTTATGTTTATTTTCTGGATTCAAATAGTTTCCTCACATACATTTATCGATCAGTATTTAGCTGAAGACTTGAAGGGCATCTTCAGCAGTGCTTTCCCTGTTTCTCTGTCTGTTTCTCTTCTTCCTTCTTCCTCCCTCTGTCTTTCCAGCGATCTTCCTTCTGCTCTGTGAACTTTAGCCACAGCGTTTTTCCCCTATTCCTAAATTTGTCTCTTCAACTCAAGATAGATCATTGAGCTTGCCTGAACCCTGCTTCTCTGTTCCTGCAGGCTGTCACTGGAGGTGACTGTAGGGCATTTCTCTTCTTTTTTGTATCTGTGTCTGAAAAATACTACTTTATAGACTTTGTTTTTTTCTCTATTCAGATTAGATGGTAAATTCAGTCTGTGCTATTACACCTGGGGCAGTGAGAGGTAAAAAATCTCTCAAAGCAGTTTCTTTAATGATAGTAGATAAATAGGAATCATATTATGGCTCCAGGAACTGTTGTAAAGCACTTTCATAGACTCAAGGCTGCTCCTCTCATCTTTCTTTTAACAAAAATGACCAATTATTATTAATCTTCTCATTGACAGGAAAGATATATTTTTATTTTAATATTATGATGAAATATTGCATATCTAAGCAGCTTGGCTAATCCATAACATATTCATATCCAAAACATTCAATCATTCATACATTAAGTAATTCTTGAGACTCTAGTTTGTATCACACTGATACTGTCCTGCATGTTAGTGACAGAGTTGAGAACAGAGTAGTAAGTTCCCAGATTCATGGAACTTATATTCTGTTGGTGATAGTATGAAGACAGCTAATGGAAAAGCAAAACTGTGTATTAAGAAAAAGGAGGAAGAGGAGGAAGAAGAGGAAGAAGGAAGAGGAGGAGGAGTAGAATAAGAAAAGGAAGATGAAGAGGAGAAAGATACCACATAGGGATGAGGATAAGGAAGGAAATTAAAATAGAGTGACTGAGTATTTACTTCTGATTAAACAGTTGGGAAAGCTCTAATGGAATAACATTACTTGGAAGAAAAAGAAGTGTGAAAAAAAGTTAAGGAAAAAGCTCTACAAATAGAGGAAATAATTATAAATATCTTAGGAATGGGCTTGAGATGTTCCAGGAAGGCGTGTCAGCCGGCACAGTGAGTGAGCACAAGAGTCCAGAAGTGAGGGAGGAGGCACAGATTAGGTTTTTGTAAGGTGGCTTTAGATTTACTTTAGTGACAGGAAACCTATAGAAATGTTAAACGAAGGGAGGGGCATGACTTGTCACCGCTGAATGCCATGCAGAGAATTGTACAGGAGATTGAAGAGAAGCAGAGAAAAAATAAAGGTTCATTTAGCAGGTTATAGGGTGAAAACAATTCATCAGTGAATGTGGGAAGAAAGGAATGGAGTGGGCTAGGTTGTGAGATAGATTTAGCAGGACTTTATAGCGTAAAGTTGGAAAACGCCAGACCATGCCCAGATTTTTTATTCCAGCAATATCATTATTGTATCATTTACTGGAAGAAATTGAGGGTAAGACAAATTTGTGGAAAAAACAAAAATAAAATAGTTCTATTTGTCCATGTCAGTTTCGAGATGTCTACTTGAAAATCTTACAGAGATATTGAATGAGAATTTGCTATGCAATGTGCCAGGGATATAGCTCAGTGGCTCAAGTTCCTTTCTCGAATTTGTTATGCAAAACTGTAGTTCTGGAAACAGTCTGAGGGAAGTAATTGTAGGAATCATTATAAATTGGTAGTGTCATGGTTTAGATAAAAATGTCTCCACAAAGTCTCCTGTAATCAGAGGTAGAATTTGGGGAAGGTGATTGGATCATGAGGGTGTGATGCTTATCATTGGTTTAATCCACTGATAAATTCATGCTTGAATTGCTGTTAGGGAGTGGGACCTGGATGAAGGGGGTCATGTGGGGGCATGACCTGGATAGGAGAAGAGAGGCTTCTCACGTTAAAGGAGGGTACATCCAGGGACAGGCTGGTTCCTTCCAGCAGTAAAGCATATGAGATTATCTTTTATTTTCATATTTTAGGCTGAGAGATGGGAAAGGATCAAGGATAATCATGTGTGAAGCACTGATTTTTAAGAGCTGTATGATCAATGCAGTATCTGAGCTGTGCTCTTTGCCTCTGAGTTTTGTTAGTTGCAAGCTGAGACTGGGTGTTATTAGTTGAGTTTAATTAGAACTGGCTTATGGTGATAAAAACAATCAGCAATGAGAAAAAAGTTTAAGATTTTGGAGATAAAATATTTTAATGATAGACCATGAAATTTGAGCCCTACCTAAAAAGACAAACAAGTCCACAAGGAAAGAAATTGTGCAAAATCTGTACAATCTGTAAGCCAGAGGCCTGGATGAGATTCAACGAGTCAGTATGTGGCTTTAATGGGAAGATAGAAGTAGTGGGAATGGTCGAATCTTTTCATCTCTTTGGTGAATAATATCAACACAAAGCATTTCAAGATATCATGTAATCCTTTGGTATCACATACAAAAGACATCTAGTGACAAATTAATTAGCTAGACAAGATTAAAGTGTACTTGATTAATATGTTTAAAGATCCAGTAGGAAGATATAATTTAGGATATCAAGGTATTTTGTGTTGTTAGATCTTTAAGGAGTGTGGGAAACATTTTTCATTTTACACTTTTGGTCTGCAACCAAAGCTTTCCATCATCCAATTGAGTATACCTGGATATTGGCCTTTCCCCAACTCTTAGACATTCTTTTGGCTTTCTTTCTATATGCAGAATAAGAGTAGAAAATCTTTTCTGTTGATTCGATTCACAAACAATGAGTTTGGGTTTTGTCCCATGTTTATGTTTTCATATTGATTGTGAGATTAGAATAGGCATGAAGCCAACATAGTGATAGAAAGGGAAGTTTATATAATGAACCTTGGCACTATCAAATAGTCCAGTCAGAATTATGCAGCTACTTTCCTGCTCAGGACTACCTTGCTTCAAACTTGTTAGAGGGAATATATTTTTATACAGATTGAAATGAAACTGAGTTCTTTTTAGTGCAAAGGTTAATGTTTCTTCAGAGAGAGTAACCATGGCAACCAGGGGACCCTCTGTCCTCAGTGTATAAATAGCTGGTCTCTGATTTTCTGCATGATATTTATAGACTACAAAGGATCTAGAATGTGACCAAGTTGTCTTCCAATGCCATGGAGTCCAGACAGACCTAAATCATTGCAAGCTATCTCTGATCTAACCAAACATATAGACAAGATTCTGTGATTTTAGAAGATACTCATATTTAGAAAACTTTAAACACGTCATAAAGGTAAAGAAATTTGAAGCTTGGAAGTTTAAAGAAGTCATTTCTTCATGTATTGATTACTAGCAGTCCAATTATTTTCTTCATTCAGTTGTTTGTAAAATTTCAAATGTCTATTTGTAGCCTAACTTGTGAGTTAGATGGTTATTAATGGTTTCTATAATCTATATGAGACTTCATATCAATATAATATGAAAAAGGAATAGAACTTTTTTTTACAATGCTGGTGTTGAATTCACTAAGCATGAGTTGCCTTCTTAAGCAAAATTGTCTCATAAAAATGCTGAGAGCATCTAGAAGTGATATTTGTGTGTGTATTTGGTTTTTGTTTAAACTTGGTCTTGTTGCTCACGAATTATTCTATATATACGAAATGCTTTCCTCCTAGCTGGACTCCAGCTCTCCTAAGGTAGGCCCTATTTATATTTTGAAGCATTTGATAAATAAGACATGGAATGAAGATGAATTTATTGTTAGTTTTTTTCCTGGAATTCAACAAGCTTGCCCCATCCCTAACTCTTCAAAATATTTGAAATTTTACACTGTACTTTTTAATCATAGAATTACATTGATAAGTTGAATTTGAAACAACACTTAATATTTACTTATAGAATGCTATATAACCAATTCTTTTCCTACTTCAGCCTTAAAACACACACACACACACACACACACACACACACACACTACAGATATATCCCCTGGAGAGGGTCTCAAACCTTTTTTGTTACACAGATTCCCTTAAAGGCTTGTGGCGCTTTTCCTCTGCTGGGTGGAAAGACATCTTCTCCCTGGTCAGGCTTTTCCTACTTACTCGTTCTTTGGTTTTCACTCCCCTGTGTAGCACATTTCTGAACCATAGCTCCATTGAGATTATTTTCTCAAGAGTGAAAGCACCTTTTATTCCACAGCACTTTTAAAGAATCTTTTTAATATCTAAAATAGAGTGGTTCATGTTCACTGCTTTTGAATCTACGCTCCCAGTGAGGCAGGTGTTAATGAGAGGAACGATAATGATAAAGAATAAGCAGCAGGAACAAGCAAAATAAGGGAAAGGTGTAGCAAAAGCAATTGGATAATTGCTTCTTAATGTGTAATTCCTGTCCTGTCTGTCACCCTGGCAAGTGGGAGGAAATGAATGTCTGAATGATGGGACTGAGGGACCAGCGAGCTCCAGGCCTGCTGGACACAAGGGGACCCCCCCCCCCCACCAACCGTGGCTCTGTGCAATCTGAAACAGGGCATTCCTGCACTAAAAGGGATCAAGGTGGGTAGGGGTGAGAGCAGTTTATTCAAGATAAACTAGGAGAGCCGTGAGGACATGGATTGAAGAAAGGAGAAAAACAATTTACATGCATTCTGGGACACTCAAAAACCTTGCCTGCCAGTATTGCTAGCTCTGCTTTATAAGAGATGGGTGGTAGCAAAGCCAACAGGATCAAATGGATCTTTAAAAATTAGAATTAAAAAAATTTAATTTTATTGGTAGATTTTAGATATACACAATGATCATATTCATTATGGGGGAGTTTATACCTGTACATGATATATTTTGACTATTTTTTCCCCAGTCCCTCTCCTTCCTTCAACTTCTTTTTCCCTCCCTATTTACAAAGCTTTGTTTCCATTTTATTCTTTTTCTTAATTTTTTTCCTTTTCTCTTCCTACCTTTCCCATCCCCCTGTCCTAGTTCCTCTTTCCTTTTGAACAATTTCTTTCTATTTCACAATATCTGTTGCATATTTTGGCTATTTGAGGAATCTCCACGTTGATTTCCACAGTGGTTGCACCAGTCTACACTTCCACCAACAGTGGAAAAAGGTACCTGTTTTTCCACAGCCCCACCACCATTTGTAATTGGCTAATTTCTTGATGATAGCCACTCTTTCTGGAGTGAAATGGAATCTGTAGAAGACCCCAAAACTCCATAAAAAACCTTACAGATTTAATAACCAAATTCAGTGGTATACACGATTCCACAATCAACACTCACAAATCAATACCATTCCTGTACACAAAAAACAAACTCACTGAGAGAAAAGTTAAAACCACTCACTTCACAATAACATCCCCAAGAATGAAATGCTTAGGGACCAATTTAACAAACAATGTAAAGGATCTATACATTGACAATCCAGTGCTCTGAAAAAAAGGAAATTGAAGAGGGTATCAGAAAATGGAAAGAATCTTTTGCTCATGGTTAGAAAGAACTGACATAGTAGAATTTTTAAAAGATAGACTGCTGCTCCAACTTCCTTATGCTGAGAGTTTATCCTATCCCTCCAAACTCAGGTACATGGACAGAGAAGTGAAGCTTCTGTCACAGTGATTGTGCATCCATTTGAAAGAAATAGGCAGGTGTAGGGCCCAGGAAGTTAAAGTTTGGTTTTATTAAGTAAGAGTGCCAGGGAAGGGTGGGAGATATTGCACTGGAGCAGGGAATTTCCTTAGGGATCAATGGGCAGTGATGATCTTAAACTCCAATAACAGCAGCATTACTGAGATTTAAATGTCTGGCTTCAAAGCTCTGTGCTTATTCTACTCAGTGTTACTGCACAAAGCCCAACGGTCCAGATTCAAGTCAAGAGCAGGGCGTATCTTGAGTTAATTTGTGATATAGTTTGCTGCATTTTTAAATCACAGTTTGTAAACCTGAGTTTTACTGGTTTAATGTAGTTCACCTACTGTGGGTTTTATCTTTTAAATGTCACTCATTATTAACCTAATGTAAAACTTCTCAGTAACTCCTATTCAGGTTCAGAATACCTTTCACCTAATATTTTAAATATTAATGATACTGTTAAATGTGGTCCTCCAAATGAGGACCACATTTCTCCTCCACTGTCTAATAAAGAGATCACTCATAGTAAAAAAGAGAGTACTAAAGTCTGATCTGTACTGTCTGATACAGAGGTTTATGACCTTCTGTGTCAGTTGAATACTTAAATGTGCTGAGTTATCTACACAACACACATTTGATGTTAAAGATTTAGTTTGAAAAATCATAAACTATTTCACTGATAATCTTATTGATTATATGTTGAAGTATAAAACTATAGATAAATTCAGCTAAATAAGATATATCATTAAAATTAATTTCATTTGTGTCTTTTTACTTTTCTTAGCATATCTACTAGAAGAATTTAAATAGAGCCAGGTGTGGTGGTTCTTGCCTGTAATTCAAGCACTCCAGAGTGAGGCAGGAGGACCTTGAACTCAAGACTTGGGCTACATGAAAAGTTTAAGACCAGCCCCTGGATGACATAGCAAGACTCTTGTCTCAAAAACAAATGCATACATTAAATGAGGCACATGGTTTACACTTATTACTTCATATTTCTATTGTTCAGTGCAGAGCTATATTATCGTAAATTCTGTCTCTCCTGGTCGTCTATATTCCAGGTTATATTCCAGCTTTCTGTGTATTTCCTAGTTACTGAAATGCTCAGTTATGTAAAAATGTTTATCTTTATGAACCAAGAAATGGCAAGATCTGAAACTTTCTTTGGCAACTGTCTTCCAAACTTTGAAGAAGAATTTTTCTAGGAAAGTGGACAAAATACTGCAACTGAAGCGTTGTGCTGCTCCTAGATAGTAAATATTTTACTTGATGGAAAAATGTAGTTGTTTCATTTATTCCTTCCTTCCCTCATTCATTTATTCTAATGAAGGCTTCTTGGGAATAGAGCCTGTTATGCAAGATTGTCCTAGATCACAGGGACTGAAGAAGTTCATGGAATATAAATTACACTGTCCAGCTTATGAAACATTTTGACATAGATTGTTATTATATGAGATTACTCAGCACCTAACTTTGAGTATCCATTTAAGTATTCACTGAAGGAATTGCCTTTTACACAGTAAAAAGTATTCACTGAAGGAATTGCCTTTTACACAGTAAAAAGTGTTATTATGCTATCAAAAGACCACTCAAAGAAGGAAATAACATTTGTTTTTCCAGAAAAAGAAATGTTCCCTAGACTTCAGAAAAACAACAACAGCAAAATTCCCAGAAATATATTTTGGCTCTGTTAAAGATTATGTGATATTTTAAACAGATTGCTAATATTCACTCTAATATTGTGTTTTTGCCTCATTGTACCCGAGGACTTGTTCTCGTGAAAGATTCAACTAGCAATAAGCTGACATTCTCACCAGTGGCCTCATTTCAGCCAGTTGTTTTACTGAGTAGAGTTCCTACCTATTTTTTTCATAATCCATTAAGTGAAATAATATTTGAGCATTATTTTGAAAGGAAGAGTTAAAAACATCAAATGTGATGTTAAAAAAATCCCATGTCTAAATTTACTGTTGAGAGGAAATAAATTATTTTCTTTTAAAGGTCTGTTGTCAGAAAATCTGAGACTCCAGTCCAAAGTAACTAAAGCACAAATCATAGTCAATTCTAGACATCTAAACAAGTTTCTATGGCATGAAAAGGAGTATGCAATACTTTCTCATATGTAGGAATAGATTCATTGTGGAAAAGCTCCCAATATCTTCATGTGAAATAATTCTAAATACTTAGACTTCACCCAAGGTATATGTCAAAGAAAATGCTAAATGGTTCAAAACTAGAGATGCCAAGACATGACACTCAGTTTTATTTCTACTATCAGTGGCAAAAACATGTAATCAGTGTATTCCATACCATCTGGGCATGTAAGTATTCTACTCTATTATACTTTTCTAAATAATACTAAATCTGGGGTTGTAATATGTCTTGGTTACTTTTTTTATTGCTGAGACAAAATACCTGATAGCCAAAATGAAGGCAGGAAAGGTTTATTTAGCTTACAGTTTTTGGAGGTTTCAGTTCATACTCAGCTGGCTCCAAGGCAGAGTGGAGTGGCTAAGGAACAACCATGCATGGCAGCTGCAAGCAACAAGCTGGAAAAGGAAAAAGGAAAAAGCACACCTCTTTCCTTCCCTTATACTGTTTTCTGGCTCTCCTCTCCTGGGTGAGTGCAGCACTCACACCGCCAATTCCAGAGCTAGACAAGGAGCCAATCACAAATGCTAGATTTATCTGCCTCCATGATGGCATTAGGCTGCAGGGTGGGGGGCACCCAGACACAAACCATAACATTCCACCCCTGGCCCCATACATCCTTTATGCAAAAGACATTTAGTTCATCTCCAAAAGTTGTCAAAGTACTAACAGATTCAGTACTGCTGAAAAGTCCAAGCCTCACAAGTCTCTACTGAGATCTAAGGCAAGCTCTTAGATGTAACCCCCTGTACAAATGAAAACAAAGTTAAACATTTCCAACATTCAATGGTATAAAATAAACATTATCATTCGAAAGGGTACAAATAGGGGGATTCAAAGGAATGGGGCAAAAGAAGTAAAAAATCCAGCAGGGCAAACATTAAGTCCTGGAGTTCCATGCTCATCATCTGAAGCAATCTGATGATTGCTCCACCCCCACAGCACTTCCAGGGGTTTTAGATTCCATGGCTTCTCTCTTAGGCCCACTCTACTGATTCCTTGTAGCTTTTCTTAGATTATCTATGCTCTTGGCTTTTTTAAACTCCTGGGTTCTCCACTGCACTTTTGGCTTCACACTCACAGTGTCACACACAGCCCTCTCAGAGGTGCACTGCCTGGTCTCTCAGGCCCTCTGAAATCAGGGTAGAAACCTTTTTAACCTCAGAACTTGTGCATTCTGCATGTGATTAAAAACAGCACCATGTGGATGCTTTCAAGGTCTGGTGCCAGCTGGAATAGTAGCCAGGCTTCTCTCTTTTTGCTGTAGGGCTTAAGTGCCTAGATTGCTGAGCATGCTGAACCTGATTGTGAGAAACAGCTTCTCTCTGTTATCTTCATTCTGGAATCTCATGACTGCATGAGGATTTGTGTGGGGGGGGCATCTAGACACAAACCATAACATTTTAATACAGTATTTGCCTTACATGCTCAAGGCTCTGGCTTGAACCTCCAACATCACAAATAAAGTAAAATAAAATAAAATAAAATTTGAAATAAGTCCACCCTCCTGAGTTTTGGGATTTCTCAGGTATGATTTGTTTATTACTTTGTTTTTGTTTTGAAGGGTGATGTAACCTCATGTATTCTTACAAAAAGTTCAAGTCATTTTGAATGCATTTATTGGCTGATTGGGCATGCATGTCACTAAAAATTATATTGTATAAATAGGTGATTGCTGTTGCCAAAAATCACCAATATTTTTGTTATTAAAGAAAATTAAGAATTGGTCTTTAGAATGCAACCCATGATGACTATCACTGAGTTATTTGTTTTTGAGCCTACAGTCCACTACAGTCTACTCCATTCCACCCCTAATTTATAGGTTAAAATCTAGTCTTCAATGTGTTGGTGGTAAGCATTGTGGTCAATGGGAGCTGAGTAGGTTATAGGAGGGGAAACCCTATGAATGAGGGTTTAGTGCTTTTATAAAAGAGATCTGGGGGATTTGCCCCTTCCACTGCAGGATGATGCAGTAAGAAGGGCCAACTATGAAGGCAGTGCCATAGCTGCAAGGCCATCATGGGTCCCGAGGCTTGGTCTGCGGGAGCTGGCCTGGGCATGGCTCTGTCATATATGAAAATTTACATGTGAATCTGTTACTGAGATTCACATCTAAGGCCTGGACTTCATTCCTTCTTTCTTTCTTAGACTGTTGAATCTTGCTAAACTGTTCTAAATTGTGCACGGTTCATGTTTGTTTGTGTTGTGATTTAGTTCTCCAAGACTTTTCAACATTGTAAGTTCAAGAAACATGCATATTAAGTAATCATCCTTTTGTAGTATACTTACTAGAAATGTTATTTAACATATGCTAAGCTCTTTCTTGGTTCTAGAAGTTCAGAAATAAATAGGGCAACTTGCCCTTAAGTTCCATATATGAATGAACCAGTGACATCTACAACAAACTCTTTGAAACTATAATATTATCAAGTATTACATTTTATATTTTTGTCAACTGGTTGTTAATAAACTCATAATCTTCCTTTCAATGATTCAACACAAAAGAACAAACAGTTTTAAATAGTTTAAACTGCATCTCAGAATTAACCTAACAATATTAAAAATTAATTAAGGTAGAAAATGAATTTGCAATACAAAGAGTTATAGGAGAAATGGGTCAGAAACAATCAGAAATTGGGGAGGATAATTCAATATAAAGCTTAAAAATTTGACTATGAGAATGGTCAGAGTTCCAGAATGTTCTAGATGAGGACAGAAAGGACACTATCAAGAACTTTTATGTGAGCATATCTGTTATATCCTCTTATTGAAATTTTAGATGATCTCAGAAATATCTTGTTATTTATATCTTATCATTTATTGCATTAATCAATACTAATGTTAATTTTGCATTTATCATTTTGTACTGTTTGTTAAACAGCCTGTATCAGTCAGAGTTTACTAGAGAAACAGATAAAACACAAGATATACAAATGTTTAAGAAATGACAAGATTGGCTTACGATAGTCAGGCAGAGTTGAATGAGGAAGCATTCAGAAGGTGTCTGCACACTGGAGAATCAGGAGCTCACTGCAGTGATCTGTGCAAGTCTTTATCAGGAGGCTGATGAGTCTGTGCTTGAAGGCTGAAGAACCTATGCCAGAGTCTATGTGGAAAGGCTGAAAGAGTCCCAGGCAGAAGCTGAACAATCTGCACCAGAAGCCAGAAGATAACATACAAGCTGAAGATAAAGACTGAAGCTCCTCCAAAGAACCAGCAATCAGTCCCCCCTCATTTCCCTTTTATTGTATGCAGGCTACTCCATGCCCCTCATCCCCTGAGCGAGTGTAGTGCTAACGCCATCTCCATGCAGGATCAGGATATTTGCAAAGTAAGGACCCTGGACTTCTGCTGAGTCACTTAGTTAAGCTTTTAAACTTCTTAAATTGACACAATGAACGATATCCTACGATGGGAAGGGTGTGTCCTCTACATCCTAGGATGCAGAATTGCTGAGTTACTTAGTTAAGCTGCTAGACTTCTCAAATTGACACAATGTGTCAACCAAAACACAGCCCCATCTCTCCTTTCATCATATTAACTTTAGGCCCCATAAAATGAAGATCTGATTTCCTGTGTGGACATCATAGTGATAAAATTAGAGAAAACAAAGTTTTGTGGTCATTATTATTAGTGGGAATGAAAGCAGAAACAGGCCTTCTATGGAGACCCCCATATAATGAAACAGACCTTCTATGGAGACCCCCCATGTAATGAAAAGAGAGGCATTATCCTTCCAGGGTGGAGGTTGGCTTCCCAAGCCTCTGTAAGGTCCTCATCTGGGACAGGAATTCTGAATGCACTTCTCAGTGTCAAGCCTGAGAAGACTCTCTTTTGCCATTTTTAGTGACCAATTCATTGTTTCATGGATTTCTGTGATGTATCCGGTACTGGGTTCAACAGTAGAGTAGAATTCAGATGAGCCTTCCCCTTCCAAGTAAAGCGAGAAAGAGTACAATAGCCTCAGGCAACATTGGGTTTCTAGCACCAGTGAGGCACCATGAAGCCCTATAGACATGTGTCTTCAATCTCCTCCGAGGTGAGGCAGATTCTGAGCATGGACTTGGAACCATCATCAAGATAAAATTCAACTACATTACTGGGGTGGGAGGCTTTTCATGGATAGTTTAATGAGCAAGTAGAAAAGGCATTATTTTAAAATTGCAAACTAAGATGTCAGTGGACAGGTTTATCTGTGATCTGTTTTTCTTGCTAGCTTTCTAGCTTTCCTTTCTAGGCTGATTTAGTGGAAGACCTGAATCTGATTATAGATCCCTTAGTATTGTTATTAAATAAAATTATAGGAGCCATTGTTTGTGATTAGCCTTTTGTGTTAAACTCCAGAGGACCAACTCAAGTCAGAATGGAAGCACTCATGATAGTGTCACATACTCAAATAGAAATTTGAACTATATAACTTCAAAGCATAACAAAATAAAACAAACACAACAGGAGATTCACAGCAGTTAATCAAAAAGAGCTCAGTTTTCCTGAACTGATCCACTAAAGGAGTTACTGCTGTTAACTCTATAAGGAAAATAATTTGAAGCAGCCAATCTGCTTTTTATTCTCTTTCTGCTTCCTCAGCCCATATCCACCTCATTAGAACATCCATTCTACTTTCCAAATGAGGTGTTGTTCAGTCTACAATTGCGAGTAAAACCAATGAAGAGCTTTAAACTACATTTGTTGTAACTTTGTCTTTTGATGCCATAGTGACAAGAAGAACAATTAAGTATGAGACCAACTTGTCTACAATATGAAGGAGATAATGAAGGTCACGTCATCCGTGGGGCCTTGTATTTCTGTCAGAATCTGGGATAAAAACCACCAAATTCCTGGAGAGGTTACTTTGCCAACTGAGAACTTAATTCATTTGTGTGCTTAGGACAGAGGTGTCACTCCCATACAGTGGCTGCAGGGAAGGCCAAGGACAATGACAGACATCCTGGCAGTCATGAAGGTGTTGTATTTTGTGGTTAAATTGATCTTAGTTAGAGGAAGCCTTTTTCCACTCTCCCAGCATGCCCAGAATAGCTTGAAGAACATATACATTTTAAGAGAGGCCTCAGTGTGTTCACTTGTCTTTTGCTGGAAAAGAAACTTCTGCTTCAACTTTATTATCTGCAAATCCATTTCTGGAGAGATCTCTGCGGATGCAGAGGTAGCCATATGTCTGGCCTGAGGAGGAAAATTACTACACATTTTTTAAAAGGGTCTCAATAACTTTATGGAGAAAGATCAAGCACAACAGGAAAGATGGCTGCAACTAATGCAGAATTAAGAGGAGGAATAGAAGTATATTATGCTAAAAGAATAAAAATTAATGGAGGTAAAGTTACTGAAAGAAAACAAAACAGAATTTTCTAGAAAAAGATATTAGAATATCTTCACTTAATTTCCAGCAAATCACATGCTCTTTACTATGCACTGAATGTTTGTGTCCTCTGAAAATTCACAGATTAGAACCCTAACTCCCCTGTGATACTGGGCGGTTGGGCCATTGGGAGATAATTTGATCAGGAGGGTGAAGCTCTCATGAAAGAGGTAGGTGCCATAATAAAAGGGACCTTAGAATGCCATAATGCTAGGAACTATGAACACATAGGGACTTTTCTATGAAGCTAAAGACTTTGAGATGGGAAAATCACTCTGGATTATCCATACGTGCTCAGTATAATCCCAAGAATCTTTAAAACTGGCAGAGGGATAGGTGTGGTGGTGCATGCCTATAATGGCAGCACTATGTAAGGCTGAGGCAGGAGGATTGCAAAAAATTTTTTTAAAAATTTGGGATGTAAATCAATGCAGAGGCTCTGGGTTCTTCTCCAGTATCACAACAAATAAACAAAAATCTTGGAAGAGGAAGGCAAAGAACTTGGGTTAGATAGATGAGATTGAAGGAGGAAATTATTGAATATGAAAAAAAAACTCCACCTATCATTCTTGGCTTTGAAGTTGGGGAAAGGAGAGGAAAAATCATGGAATATGATTGACATATAGAAGTTGATAATGGTCCTCAGCTACCAGTCAGAAAGCAAACAGGATCTCAGTTCTAGAACTGCAAAAACTGAATTCTGCACAACCCAAATTAGTAGGTAAATCTTCTAGAATCTCCAAAAGAAATGCAGCCCTGCTAGTATCTTCAGCTTAGCTCAATAAGACCCATATCAGACGTCTAACCTACCATAAGATAACAGATCTGTTACTTTGCATCCTGGGAAGCTGAAGTAGAAGGTTTGCAAGTTCAAGCCCAGTCTGAGGAACTTGAAAAATATGGAGAGATCTTGTCTCAAAACAAAAAATAAAGAAAAGGCTGGAAATGTAGCTAGTACTAGGGCCCTGACTTCAATCTTCATTACTACAAAAAACAAACCAAAAAAAGAAAGGTTGTAGTAATGTGTTACAGCAGCCATAGAATACCAATATTCAGTTGTCAATACACTCTCTCCACCTAAACATTCAATACATGCTTTAAACTCAGAATATGTGCACATGTCTCACTTTTGCCACCATCATTCCTCTGGGGCCTGCTATCATTACCTTTTACCCGCATGAGTGCAATAACCTCCCTACCCACCTTCCTCTTTCAGTAATTCACCTCTTGAGTCTGATGTAAGCAGAGTAGACAGCTAAGCCTATTAAAACATTTGTCATATCAGGACTTATCTGTTCAAAAAACCTGCAAGTGTTCCCCATTTAGCCAAGAAGAGATGGCATGAGAGAGTGCTCTAGGTTCTAGATGGTCCACTCTGCACTTCCCAATCACTTCTGACTTTGTCTCCTAGGATGCTTCCCCTTGCAGCATCTCTTCTCCAAGCACCGAAGTACCCAAACCAGACACTTTCCGGAACATCATATGGTCAAGGTTACTTGCTCTCTCAGCCTGCAGAGCTCTCTCCAGATACCAATGTGCTATCTACCTCACTTTTGTCATCTTTGTCATCCTTACGCGTATGTTGGTCCCCCAATGAAACCAGTTCTGTCTATTTAATGCAACCCTTGCTCTTGGGTTCCTGATTACAACCTCTACTCCTTTATTTTATTTTCCCCACAGCTTACTCCTATATAGTTAATTATTATGCTTATTGTTGATTTCTGTCTTTCCATACTAAATCATAAGCTTGGCATAGGTAGAGATGGTTGTCTGTTTTATGTGCTGATAAGGTCTAAGACACTAGAGAAGTACCAAAGATATTATTGGTGCCTATTTATACAACTGTTAAATAAATACATGACTAAAAAAAGTAGTAGAGGGAATGAAAAGAGAATGGATTTGGCTGAAACGAATTAATAATCTTAAAGATCAAGTTGATGTGGGGAAAAAAATACCAAAAAATAGGAATTTGGATTTCAAAGATAGGAGATAAAGAAGCTAGATCCAAGAGTTTAGAATCCAAATAATAGGAAGTTTAAAATGAGAAAAAGAACAGATGGAGGGGAAATAGTAACTCCTAAAATTACAGGAAGAAAAAAAATCTGAGTTGGAAAACTATTTTATTTTTAAAGCAAATGACTTAACATGCACCTTTTATCTTTTGGGAATTTGACAGGCCAAATATAAAAGAATAAATAAACATATAAAGAATTTGGATACTAAAGTTGACCAATAATTTATCCATGTCAATGTTTACTTCTATATTTTATGTATAGATAATACTTACTCATTCTTTATTAGTGGACTTACATGTTTGAGGGAGAGTTTACAGATTGTTGGCAGGTGGGTTGGTGTGGTTGGAGTGCACACTTCAGAGTCTTGGTCCCTCTGGTTCGATTGGGTCTCTAGATGTATAAATTTAGACAAATTGCTCACATCTTTAAAGGCTTGGATTACTTTAAAAGTGAGATAAAACCTATTTGGCAGAATTGCTCCCTGTGATAATGAGTAGGTACTCATACAAAATCTAGCACAGTGCCTGGAACAGTCCTAGCAGTCAGCAAAAAGTCATTATGGTTATTAGTACCTAACATTTAGGATGCTATGCAACTTAGATAAGTATAAAGAGACTGCATACAGATGTCACCATTCCTTTCATTGAGATAACTTTGAAAATAATTCCTGCAAAGAGTTCTTAGTGGAAGACAACAAAAAGTCTGGGTACACAAGACCTAAGAAAATATATTGGATTTCTTAAAACTGATTAGTAACCATCCTTGATGAGACAAATCTTAATACAAATAAGAACCCTGAAAAACATGCATTTCAAAACCAACTATCAGTGATAATTTAGAATTTTTATAATGTACTAATTCCATATTATTATCACAATAGTAGATTTAGGTTTAATATTCATCTCAAATAACTTACTAATAATCTGTCAGGAAATTATTTGAGGAATGGGAAAACTCAGGTTGAAACTATCTTTGAGGGCATTAAGTCTCTTCAGTCAAAAAAATTAAAATTGTACTAAATGGTTTCATAATTATTTAATGGCTCTAATTTGCTTTTTTAATAAAAAGGGATGTATTTTAATGTGATTCTCTGAAGTAAATTTTTGGTTATTAGCACAAAGACAAAAGGCAAGAAGTGTGAACAAATCAGAAAATTCCAGGGAGAATGCAGGGACACACGTGTGCTTCCTTTCTTCTCCTCAGCAGTGACTCACCCAGCACACAGTCTGCAGGTGCTGTGGTGTGCAGGGGAGAGTAGGGTCATGTGTGCGGATTGCTTTGCACACTTCGGTGGCCCCACAGAGAGCCATTGTGGGCATCGAAGAAAGACGTTCAAGGAATGAAAATCAAAGAATGAAGAGTAGATGGCTAATTACAAAGCCAAAGATCATAACAGAGAAGCCTCCTCTCCAACCTCTCTCCTTTTTCTCATTAGAAAGTAGTTTAATTTCTATATTGTTCATCTCAGGTCTATTGTCGAAGTTAGGGTCCCAATTAACGCTTATTTTTCTCTGTTTCTGGATCGCCCCACTACAGAAGGTACCATCAGCATTTTAAACAAAGACATAAACATATTAAGCAAAAAAGAGAGACTTTTGTGTGGGTTTCTATGTTTTCTAGAAGGATCATTCAGAAGAATATACTTGTGCAGGATCACTTTCGCCTCATGCCACCACTAAGCACATCATTTGTCGATGGTCGCTGTCCCAGAGCAGCAGTAAACCAGAATTCCTTCCAGAAACCTTACTAGAGAAAGTCATTTGGAATTTCTCAGTATTGCTAAGAGATTTTTTTAAATGTTCAGGCAGGGAAAGAGAATCTCTAAATGAATATCCAATTTTACATGAGAATTTGTTTATATAAAATAGTCTTCAGTAATACAGTTGCTTCCTTTAGGTAGCTGCAAGGACAAATACATTGAAGAATTAAGGAATGGTTTTGGAAATTTTCAGGCAAGTCTGCTGTTTTTTTTTTTTTTTTTTTTTTGAGGCAGCTCTTTACTCAGCTTAGTTTTATCTTGATCCCACAAAGCAGCTGTCTTTCCTGAGCTTCACTTATTTTGATTTGCCAAATGCTTTTCTTAATCATCTGGTGCTACCAGATGTCAGAATTCCCTGCTGCTATCTCAAGTATTGATAGTCTTCCACTTGTGGTAAATATAGCTCATGTTGATTCAGTTGGCTTATTCTCTGAACAGCTGGAGGGGTATCCAGGGGCTTGGGAAAGAGGCTGAACACGTACCAAAGAGTCCTGTGAGACTTGGTCACAGCTGGACAATGGAGGGCCTGAAAGTGCCCCAGTGACCTCAAAGCTTGCATCTAAAGCAAAATCTCTCCCCTCATTTACAGATATACTTTGCGCTTGCAATGTGCTGCAGAAGGTGAACACTCATTTTGTGTCGCTTCATTTTAAATCGCTGCTATGGAAATTCCCACCATGACTCTTTCTTCTTAAAATATTTGCCTGGATTGTCTGTTGGCCCATGTTTTCAACATGTGGGTCTTAGCTTGTGTCTGCAGCACTGAGGTGCCATGACAAAGGCTGATTCCAAGGTTTCTCATAGGCTGTCTGGATCAGACTCAAGGTCTTGAGAATCTACTTTTTAAACAGGCTTCCTAGGTTTAAATCTCATGCAAGAAACACTTGAATAAATGAAGTTTGAGTAACTTAAGATTCATGTCTGTTTCATACCTTATGGTACATTCAACATGTAACACAATATATTGCAGGCAGTAGGTTTTTTCAAAAATAAAATATCCAACTAATTTCAAATATCCCATTCTTACTGTTTTTGGCTTTCTAAATAATGAAAAGATTAATATATCACATTCTTTAAAGTAAAAGATGGGTGATTTTTGTGGACATTTTCAACCTTTGCAAAATGATTCTGAAAAATACCTTCTCTTGTTTTCCAAGAGCCTATTTGTGTGTTTTCAATTTACATCACAGGTAGCTCTAGAGGCATCATATCTATCGCTGCAAGAATGAGAGGACATCTGTCTTGGATATCTGCCGAGTTACTGAAAAACCAAAGACATAGCTCCTCAAAGTAAGAGGTTCCTGCTGCCATCCCCCAAAATGAATATATAATTATTATGTAACAGATCTATATCAATAAAAAACACAATATAGAAAAATAAAGATTAACACAACAAGTTGAAACCAAGCAGTTCCTTCTAAATTCAATAGTTTGCAAAGGACTCTATTTTCCAGGAAAAAAAAAATGTGAGAGGAGGATTGGGGAATTTATTCTCAAGAAAAAAATGTTTTTCACATGATTTTTAGCTATCAGTAGATGACCATCTCAAAGAAAAGAAGGAAATTTAATTTTATTTCCAGATTGGGAATCTACACAACTTATTTATAGTTGTTTTGTCCTTTGGGCCTACAGAATTCTAAAGACAGTGTAAGTGGCAATGCTGAAATCTCAAAGATAAAGCTAAATACACTGAAGCTAAACACACAGGAGTGGACACACCCGGCTAGAGGATTATTTGGCACTGTTGTGCACTGCTACTCTTGAAAGGTTTTGTGACTACCTTGCACTGAGTGCTCATGCCAGGTTTCCTTTTATGTACTTTAAGTGTATTAATTCATTTCGCTCTCTTAACACACCTAGATAGCAGGTGCTATTTTCAGAGAAGGAAATTAAAGCAATGTGAGGTTGCAAACTTGTCTAGCACCATATCTTCCTGTGGCCCAGCAGAGACCCCAGCTCAGGGCCTCTGAGTTCTGCTACTCCAGCAAAAGGCAGTCTCAGAACTCTGGGAAATGCTTCTGACACCTAATGTACTTGAACTCAAACTGAAACCTGCTTCTTGCTTGCCTTTCCCTCCTGCAATCATGCTACCCCAGCATGCTATGTTTTCTTTTTTCTTTTCTTTTTATTCTTTCCTTTTTTCTTCTCTTCTCTCCTCCCTCCCTTCCCCTCCATTTCCCTTCTCTTGTCAATTTCTTTTCTTTGTGACGTATGGACAGGGTTCCTCTAGCAATATCCCTAATATCCCCAAGGAGCTTTCTGTGATATTTCTTTCCCTGTATCTTCTACGCTCCCAATTGTTTCCATTTTGTATACCAGATGATGCTTCTATGAACCTTACAGTGTAGGGCTCTGTGTTGATTAAAAAGCTGTCCAGGAAAAAGTGTTTAAACTTAATAACCCTTTGAGTCAAGGCAAGCTTCACTCATTTTAATGCAGGACACTAATCCTAATGGGTAGGAAGGGCCACTGACTTGAGCTCTCCTTGCTCTTCCCCATCTTGCCTCACAAGGGGATGGAAGTGCTTTGAGTTCACATGCTTACAGAACATTAGCATGTTTGGTTGGTTTTTCCTGCTAATTAGCCTGCTGAGATAGGGTTCACTACAGAGAGAATCCTCAAAAGTTGACTCCTCAAAGGAGATATCAAAGGAAAATTTGTTTTGTTTTGTTTTGTTTTGTTTTGTTTTGTTTTGTTTTGTAGCAGAGATTGAACTCATGACCTCACACTTGCCAGGCAGGCACTTAAGCCACTGAGCTAAACCCCTGGCCCTACAGAGGATATATCAAAGAGTGGATCACCAAGCAGTAAAGGCTTCTACTGACCCTCTCACAGGCAGCCAAGCTTCTGAGGTCAGTGACACAAAATGTGCAGCTGACAAGAAAGCCTGACATTTGCAGTATAACAGACTTGAAGAAACTTCAGTTAATTCCAATTCTCCACATATTTTTCAGTCCCAGTATATAAGCCCTGACATACATCTGAAATACATCTAAAATACATCTGAAAAAAATATGCCTTATTAAAAAGGATATTTGTTTTCTGGGAAAAAACAATTCCACACAAAGCTATAAGACTTTTTAAAAATGTCAAATGCACACTTCAAAAATTTCAATATGATAATTTGATTTTTCTAGTAGAATTTATTTAGCATACATATTTTTCATTATAAGACTGAAATAGTGTGTTTGAAAAACAGCCAGATGTTATATCTTCCCTAGGTGCCATGTCTTTAATTTCTTGAGAACGCTAGGTAATAACCAGTAATGATATACTTGGAACTGTGCCTAGTGTCATTTATAAAATTTAGGTTGATTTTATGCTGACAATTAGTTTTTAAATGCATTCTGTGATTGAGAGAAGATGGCCAATCAGTGAGCAACAGAATACAAAGCCTCCCAGGAGAAACAATTCATATGCCAGAATAAAACACCCTGGAAAGACCCAGACAGAGGGAGATGGATCCTCTTGACACAAGAAGAAATTAAAACTTAAAAAAGCTTGTCAAATACTTCAGGACTACAACTGAAACAGCTAAAAACTAAAGGGAGACAGCGTTTTCGCGATGACCCGCCGAGTTTGCACCAGCTTGAATCCGCACAGGCAGGCAGAGCCACCCAAACTCATTCCCACTGCACTCACAGGAAGAACAGTGCTGAAGTTGGGGGCTGGTGAGCCCAACGGAAAGTGGAGAGCGGAGCCAGTGGAGGAACCTTCACTGATCCACGGTCAGTGCTGGAAGTGAGACCCCCCCATGGGAAGGGCGTGACCAGGTGGGCGACATGTTAGAATCGGGCAGGAGGAGCCTGAACTGGGTGTGACAGTGACTTCGGTTGGTTGTTCCCTCCCCAGAGCAGATTCATGTGATTTTCTTAGACTGGGTTGCACGCCTGGCCGGGACCCAATGAGCTGTCCCAAATCGATTCCCTGCGCCTAGCACGCACTGACTGCCTGATTGTCCCTGAGGTTTGGCTGGCCCAGTGGGGAGGGACAGGCATATGCAGCCTGTTACACCTCAGTGACAAGAACAGGCAGGAGAGGGTGGAGTTCCCTTGCCAGCATGCTTCAGAGGAAACATGGCCAACAGGGGAGGGGGCTGAGACCTGCACTGTAACCTTTGTGGAGGAAGCCAGGACCATGAAAGGAGAGAGAGGCAGGAGGAGGCCCCCAGCCCAGAACCCTGAGAGCCCTGATCCAGGAGAAGGAAAAACAAGGGAGACTGAGGGCGGCAAACACACAACATCAGACATGGCTTCAATGGACATTAAGAGATATCTTTGGGACCTTGTAGACGAGCTCAAAACTGAAATATTAAATCAGGTAAAGCAAGATATAAGTAGA